>APFE030382551.1:729-22893 GCA_000404065.3 Pinus taeda | reverse complement strand
TTAATTCTAAAATATATGGATAATAATTTTTATTCAACCAAAAAAATTAAAATTGAATTATCGATAAATGACACTATAAATAAATGAAGACTTAACTAACCAACCCTCCTTTCTACGTGGAGAACAGTCTCTTCTACTGCTCAGAAACAGTGCAGTGATTCAATTGAGACCCACCTATGAAAATCGCAGTAAACTTTTCTTAAAAACTTAAAAAGGCTCCGGAGTACGATAATTCAATAAAGCTCCACCCTTTAAACAAGTCGGTGATACCATTATCCATATATTTTAGAATTAATGTTTTTTCCATTATTACAGCATACAGCGTCGTGCTCATAATTAGATGGAAACAGTCCTTTTAAATAATTAAAGTAAAGAACCACATTTGAAATTGGAATAAAGTGTTAACGCGTTTTCTACTGGGGCGACAATTTCGCAATCAGGCTATTTAAAAAACAAAACAAATCAATCGCCCAACTTTATAAAAAATCGTTGTAATTTTCATGTGTTTGAGTTTTCTATGACAGATAAAAGTCGAGTACAATGATTAAAACATACGCGTCCTCGTCTTACTGGTTTGAATAAACTTTCACTAATGGCTGGGTTAGAGCAGTACAATAATTGAATTAAGGCCCGGGCCCACCTTCATAAAGCTGAGACAGGTGCAGTCGTGTATGCCTACGCGTTTATGTGGAATCTGGGACAAGGCTGAAGCGTTCGTCTTGTTATATATTGCCCATCGCTTCGCCCATTCTACCACTCTGCTCTTGTTTTCACTAACAACTCACAGACCTCTGTTATTATTGCCCCTTCACTTTTCGTTTTCTATCATGGAGGTTGTCACCGGGTTTGGCGGTGGGATTGCCACCAACGCAGCAGGCGGCTTAGCTAGTGTAGTCTTCCAGCAGGTCAAAGACGTCATTAGTTTGCAGCAAAATTTTCAGGTTTTGAATACTGACTTTGCCTTCATAGAGTCCTTCTTGGGCGATGTTCAAACTACATTACAAGATCTTGAGGGAGCGCTGAAGGATACTGTAGATAGGTGTTTGAATAGGATGAACGATGCCCTCGTACAGGGCAAATCACTCATCGAACGCGTCCAGCAACAGCGAAAGCGGTGTTTTGGTTGCTGCATTCTCTGCAACCGCAAGCTTTTTAGAGAATGTGGACAATGGCAGACATCGTTTGATAGCTACTTTCAAAACCTTCGAATCCAATTTGGAATTCTTGTGGACGCTCAAAAGCTTGCCAACGCTCAAATTCATTCCAATGCCAACCAAAGTTTGCCCATTGCAGAGCCCGAAGCAACGCCGCTCCTCCTCCAACCTGTCCCAGACGCTGGGTTCGTTGGGTCAGATATCAAAGATGCTGAGATGCAACTACGGAGATGGCTTGCCGAACCTCCTCACCGCGTGGTTGGTGTGTGGGGTATGGGCGGGATAGGCAAAACCTCCCTGCTCAAACTAATTCATAACCATTTCCAGACGGTGAGTAGTATCTTTGAGATTGTTATCTGGGTTGTTGTTTCTCAGAACTTTAAGGTTGAAGGATTTTATAATTCCATTGCTAAGGCACTGGATATGAAATTGGATGAAAAAATTGATAGTAATAGGGCGAGGACGGAAGTGTGTAAATTTCTTGAAAATAAAAAAATTCTTTTAATTCTGGACGATTTGTGGGAGGCCATTGATTTTGATGAAGTAGGCTTCAGCTTTGGCAATGTCCATAAGGGCAGCAAAGTGTTGATCTCTACTCGCAGCTACGAGGTGATTGGAGCAATGAGGGCAAAGGATAGCTGCTGGGAGATGAAGCTCCTGTCAGAAGAGGAAGCGTGGGGGGTGTTCAAGAGCAAAGCTTTTACAAATGGCTCGGCTGCTCTCGACACAAATATAGAATCCATTGCCAGAGAAATTGCCAAGGAATGTAAAGGCCTGCCTCTGGCTGTAAATGTAGTTGGTGCAGCCATGACTGCCAAAAAGACTAAAGACGACTGGGGTCGTGCTTTAACTCTGATGAGAAATACGGATCCTAATTTTCCAAAGCTTCACAAGGGAATTGATGCACAACTGTATAAAACGTTAAGGTATAGTTATAATGATTTGTCTGACCATAACTTACAGTGTTGTTTTCTCTATAGTGCTGCTTTTCGCGAGGATGAAGAAATTGCTGCGGAGAGACTGGTGGAAATTTGGATCGCCGAAGGCTTTCTCACCGGCAATGAGACAACTTATCTTATGGATGTTGGCCACGATTACTTGGATCTGCTGGCAAACAGGTGCTTGATCCAGTATGTTGTGCTCGGTGAGTATGTTCAATCCTCTGGTGGTTCCTATAAATATGTGAAGACGATAAAAATCCATGATGTCCTCCGGGACATGGCAATCCATATAGTCGAAAGCGAGGAGCACTGTTTGTTTGCCACAAATCAACATCGCACAGATTTTCCCGGTGAAAAAGAGGTAAGCAATTGCAAGAGAATCTCACTTGGCCACAATGATATTCAGGATCTGCCAACAGATCTCATGGAATGTCCAAATCTGGTGAGCTTGTTGTTGCACTCTAATCAGAAATTGAGTCATGTTCCAGAAAAATTTCTCCGCAGCGTCACGTCTCTCAGGGTTCTGGATCTGTCCAAGACTGGTATTACAAGGTTGCCAATATCAGTGGGGGAACTCAGACTGCTTGAGTTCCTTGATTTGAGTCACTGTCAGAAATTGATAGAGTTGCCTGAGAGCATTGGTAATCTTTCAGCGCTTCAATTTTTCAATCTTCAAGATTGTTGGGAGTTGAAGGGTTTGCCCAGTACAATAAGAGGGCTTAAAAAGTTAAAGCATCTCAATTTGTCTCATTGTAATAGAATGGAGGTCAATTCAGATGATATCGGTCAACTCATTTCATTGAACCGATTAGTCGTTCGGTCTTGGGAGGAGAAGAACGAGAATATTGCCGTGAGGGCAGGTGATCTCATAAATCTCACTAAGATGCGGGTGTTGATTGCAGAAGTAACGTCAGATGGTGGAGATGATGTTACAATTGATACTTGGACGGAGATGAAAGACTTGCAATTATCTTTCCAGTCCAATGGTGTTAACATAGAAAAAATAGAAAGGGTGGAAATGCTTCAGTTGACTTGCTATGGTGGGGTAACTTTACCCAATTGCGAGTTCCAAAATTTGAAGGTATTACACTTGGGCTACTGTGAAGAAGTAAGGGAGCTTCCTCTTCGGAGTTTCCCAATGTTGACGGCGTTGGATCTTCATTACCTGAAAAAGTTAGAGAGTCTCTCAGGACCATTAAACGAGTGGAATGAAGGATCCATGTCCAAACTCCAAGAGTTGAGTATATTGGGTTGCCCATTGTTGAAGAAATTGCCATTGGGAATGAGGCTACCCAATTTAAAGAAATTATACATACAGGAGTGTCATAGCATAAAAGAGCTGGACATTGGAAATGGTGATTTCCCCATGTTAGAGCGATTGCAGCTAAACGACTTGAAAGAGTTAGAGAGCATCACAGGATCAAGTGGTGTGTGGAATGAAGAAGCTACGTCAAAGCTGGAAATGGTGGTGATAAGCTCTTGCCCATTGTTGAAGAAATTGCCATTGGGAATGAGGCTACCCAATTTAAAGAAATTATACATACAGGAGTGTCATAGCATAAAAGAGCTGGACATTGGAAATGGTGATTTCCCCATGTTAGAGCGATTGCAACTAAATGAGTTGGAAAAGTTAGAGAGCATCACAGGATCAAGTGGTGTGTGGAATGAAGAAGCTACGTCAAAGCTGGAAATGGTGGTGATAAGCTCTTGCCCATTGTTGAAGAAATTGCCATTGGGAATGAGGCTACCCAATTTAAAGAAATTATACATACAGGAGTGTCATAGCATAAAAGAGCTGGACATTGGAAATGGTGATTTCCCCATGTTAGAGCGATTGCAGCTAAACGACTTGAAAGAGTTAGAGAGCATCACAGGATCAAGTGGTGTGTGGAATGAAGAAGCTACGTCAAAGCTGGAAATGGTGGTGATAAGCTCTTGCCCATTGTTGAAGAAATTGCCATTGGGAATGAGGCTACCCAATTTAAAGAAATTATACATACAGGAGTGTCATAGCATAAAAGAGCTGGACATTGGAAATGGTGATTTCCCCATGTTAGAGCGATTGCAGCTAAACGACTTGAAAGAGTTAGAGAGCATCACAGGATCAAGTGGTGTGTGGAATGAAGAAGCTACGTCAAAGCTGGAAATGGTGGCGATAAGCTCTTGCCCATTGTTGAAGAAATTGCCATTGGGAATGAGGCTACCCAATTTAAAGAAATTATACATACAGGAGTGTCATAGCATAAAAGAGCTGGACATTGGAAATGGTGATTTCCCAATGTTAGAGCGATTGAAACTAAATGAGTTGGAAAAGTTAGAGAGCATCACAGGATCAAGTGGTGTGTGGAATGAAGAAGCTACGTCAAAGCTGGAATCGGTGAAGATAACCGGTTGCCCATTGTTGAAGAAATTGCCATTGGGAATGAGGCTACCCAATTTAGAGGTGTTAGAGATGTACAGGTGTGATAGCATAAAAGAGCTGGACATTGGAAATGGTGATTTCCCCATGTTAGAGCGATTGCAGCTAAACGATTTGAAAGAGTTAGAGAGCATCACAGGATCAAGTGGTGTGTGGAATGAAGAAGCTACGTCAAAGCTGGAAATGGTGGAGATAAGCTCTTGCCCATTGTTGAAGAAATTGCCATTGGGAATGAGGCTACCCAATTTAAAGAAATTATACATACAGGAGTGTCATAGCATAAAAGAGCTGGACATTGGAAATGGTGATTTCCCCATGTTAGAGCGATTGCAGCTAAACGACTTGAAAGAGTTAGAGAGCATCACAGGATCAAGTGGTGTGTGGTCAAAGCTGGAAAGCGTGGAGATACGGTCTTGCCCATTGTTGAAGAAATTGCCATTGGGAATGAGGCTACCGAATTTAAAGAAATTATACATACAGGAGTGTCATAGCATAAAAGAGCTGGACATTGGAAATGGTGATTTCCCCATGTTAGAGGTATTGGAACTAACAGAGTTAAAGGAGTTAGAGAGCATCACAGGATCAAGTGGTGTGTGGTCAAAGCTGGAAAGCGTGGAGATACGGTCTTGCCCATTGTTGAGGGGGAGATTACCTAGAGCAATGGAAAAGTTATTGTCGGATGATAAGATTGAGGATGAAGGTGAAGAGTTATTGTCGGATGATGAGATTGAGGATGAAGGTGAGTAAATAATGTAAGATGATTAATTGTTGATTTACTTTGTTTATTTTCTTACTTCTGTAAGAGACTTTAGTTTATATATTCTAATAATATTATTCAGGTTTCATATATGTATCAGCATCTGTTTTTAATGTAGAGTAGATATTTTTTTGTAAAGTGGTTAAAGTTGGTTTTCATTATATATATCGTAAAGTGAACTCATACAACATCTCATATAATATGTTCGGTTATTAATACAAAAGTATGGAAAAAAATAAAATATTTATTTATTTATTTTTGATAAAAAAATTATTCAAGTAAAACAAAATATAGATTGGGAAGATGAGGATAACAGTGTTGTATTATTTTCTATGAGTAAATAATATTAATAAATAATAATGATTAATTGTTGATTTACTTTATATGTCATAAAAAAATTCAATATTTTTTAAATTTAAATGTTCTTTATGTAAAAAAAATTTAATAAATTTTAATGATGGGAATGTTATTTCTAAACACTCATATATTTTATATTTGTTGATTTTTTATATGTCATAAAAAATATTTTTATTTAATTTAAATATTTTTATGTAATTTTTTTTATATATTTAATAATGGGATGCTATTTTTTAAACAATCACTATTTATATTTGTGATTTACTTTATATGTTAGAAAAAATTAATATTTTTGATTTTAAATTTTTATGTAATTAAAATAGATTTTATAATGGGAGTATTTTTAACATCTCGGCGTTTAAATTTAAATGGCTGGTTTTTTTATTTTTAATTAATTATAATTTAGTTTAAAATATATTTTAAAATTTTATTTTTTTTAAAGTATTTCAATTATTTGCATATAATTTTCTCATTAATTTAATTTGCATTATAAAAAGAACTATATTAAGAAAAACCATTATTTTATTATTTTGAGAGAAATCAAAATATACCTAGGATGTGTTTATTTGGATGATCAATGTATATTTGGATGAGTTTTAATTTTTTGGAACAAAATTCAACTACATAAATGCATCAATTTTATTTCATTGAATTTTCGTCCTCGTCCTCGCCGTTCACCCTGAGATCTCGCTCATGGCAATGGCGGTCAGCAAGGGCACTCTAGTTCACAGACGAGACGATTAATGGACACAAGAAGTTATCCTCCCTCTGAGTTCCATGGTGCCCTTCACTTTGCTGGATCCATGGTGCCCTTCACTTTGCTGGATCATGCAGACCAAACCCTGGTCGTGGCAGCATTGGCTTCCTTATCTATAGCGACCTTGATGGAGCTACTTTGGAAAGGTTCAGCGCGTATGTCAATGATCGCTTCAGAATATGCAGCAATTCTGCTCACTACAAAGCCTTAATTGCTGGCCTCCAACATGCTCTGCGGCTTGGAATCACCTACATCACCGCCATTGGAAATTGTGATGTCGTTCTCAATCAGGTAACAAGCCCTATCCTCTCTTTGCCGTTAGAATTCATATATTAGCGTTGATTTCAAGAGACAATTGTTTCACTTCATGGCAATCACTGTATGTTCTGTAGGTAATGGGTACGTGGAGTGTGAAGAAACCCTGGCTGAACAGGTACTATGGCAGAGTCAGGAGTCTGGCTTCACAGTTTAGGAGTTTTAAATTGCAGTATACACATCGTAAATATAATCTTACCGCGCGTGTCTTAGCCGAGCAAGGGTTTGACAGATCTGTTATAGTCTGGAGTAATAGTGCAAAGGATGAGATGTTGCGAAGGTGCAGCGATCCAGAAAATGCCAAGAATTATGTGATGGAGCAGAGCTGCGATGGTTACGACAAGATCAAAGAAATCCGAGACATGATTCAATATCACTTACCTGAATCCTATGCAGCCATTCAAGAGATGTGTCTTGATTTAAGTAAGGAGACAGGTGGGTGGCGTGTGTTACGGGATAACAGAATTAGGGCTTCTTTGTTAGCTATATACTAGGGTTTCTTTATCCGGCTATGAAGCCAGGGTTGAAGCTAGGGCTTCTTTCCCATTTTGGAGCAGATGTGGTTACGAGTTAACGAGCAGTTTCCCTTTCTAATCAAACTAAATGCATACATCATTGAAATAAGTGGAAACAGAGTTAGCCCTAAGGGTTTGCTTTAAAGTTAGCCCTTTATTATTGCTAATGACCCATCCCAGTATCTAACTTAGACTAGGCCCTTAATCCGAAGGACGATTTACAGTTATGTTGTTTTGTTTCTCCTATACATTGTTGGAATAATTGGGGGCCCCGATCTGTAAAGATTATAATGGTCAAAATATAGTGGTTTCCAAGGACAACTCTTGGCTGATTAAAGGCATAATTCAGATTTTATACTTGAGTAAATCATGTTTTAATAGATACTGGAATTTGATATATGAACAGTGTAAAGATAACATTTCTGTTGGGAGAGGCCTATGTTCATGAATGTGATATCAAGGCAGAGTATAAATTCATGATATTTTTGTGGGATGGCCTCAGGGAGCATTTGTCTGACAATGAAGCTGTGCAAATTGTGCACAGGTATAGTTTCAATGGAAAAGCCAGGTTGTTAGATTGAGCTGCTCTTGACAAGAGAAAAACTGGGTGGTTAGATCGAGCTGCTCTTGACAATGCAGCCAAAATGCATGGTTTTATCTGCTATGATGATCATGGAAAATATGAAACATATACCCGGAAGCAGCCTGTTACTTCTTGTCAGTGTATATATATGCATGTGTACCACTTGTTTGGTTGCTGCTGAAGGTTTAAGTTTGGCGCTTGCATCTCTGATGTTGTTAGCCTCATTCCTGTGTAGGTGCAATGAATTCATGCTACCTGGAACAGATCCCTCAATGGGAAGAAGAGGTTGACTCACGTCCAGAGAAACTGTTGAAGGTACAATGATCCCATACATACTGTTCCATCCAGAAATAGTCGTGGAATAACATTTCATGAAGACTTTACAAATAGTGATATGAGAAGGTTGCTGCAACATCTACTGATGCAATAGAAGCAAGGGTAAGACGTTTGATTGTTTCATCCGAGACTTTTAGCGGGTAAATGTCCTGTGTGATGAAGAATTTCACTCCATAGACATGATGCTGGAAATGAGTTGTTCTCCATTGCAGTTATATATAGACTTCCTTAAATTCAACATATTCCTGTCAAGTTGCAATTATATGCATCATTAATTAACACTATTAATGTTATAATGGAGTTGGGAGTTGCATGTGAAGATATTGAATTATTGCTCTAATGTTTTATTTTATAACGGAGCAGTTGGCTAACAAAAGGATACCAAACTGCTTATCCCTTCTTGTTTTGGTACTGATCTTAAAAGGTGATGAAGGGGAAAGAGGGACAGGTTGGTCCGCAAGGACATTGGAAAATCACAAATTGCACATTCCAGATTCCTGGAGACGGGTTTTTTTTCCAGAGGACTCCGTTTGCATTGTGCATTTTTATATCTCTTTACTTAAATATTCTCATTGCTGGATCAAAATGGGAAGTAACTTGTGTTTTGTAACAGTGGCAATACTACTGGCCGGATTTTCTATGTTTATCTATTATTTTATTGAATGAAATAACATTTGAGTATCATTATTATGCTATCTTTATTCTTGAAATCCTTAACATTTCGGTTAGCTCTCAGGACTATAAAATTGTTCTGTTATTAAATCAGTTGGTTGATCAAATGCATTTTCGTGTTCCTATCTTTAAATTGAAAATTTACAAAAGCTGTAAAATAGTGATTCGAAGTAATTCTGTGTCATGGGTATGCAGACCTGTATCTCAGGTACAGATCCTGGATGGGGATGTTGGATACATCCTGGGTGTGGCTGGGTTGTATCCAGTTTGGGAGGGTATGTGGGGGTATATCCCCCTTCCCTATTCGCCATGTCATGGACACCTGAACATATCCTGTGGGTTGATGGATGTCCACACATCCCTTGCATGCGGGTGCACTCCATTCCAATAAAAGAAAATAAAGGAAGAAAACTTTAATCTGTCCTGTCCTTTTCTAATTGATTCATCAACCCACTTCCTTGTATTAAAATCTATTCAAATCCCAAGTCGGATGACTTACACCATTTCCTATTCATTCATTTGCTATCCATTTTTTGGCATTCGCTGGCATTGGACATTCCTTTGCGATTGGGCATTTCTTTGGAGCTGAAAACACACATTCGCAGATGAGTTTCTGAGTGTTCCCTATGGATATGACATCTGTGGTGTTGGCGAGGCACTCCTGGGGCATTGGAGAAGCATTCTTGGGAGTCTACAGTTTTTTTCAAGCTTGAGAAGTCTATTACATGCTAAATTTTTTTTTGACCTGAGACACCTTTATTACGCCGTAAGGCGTTTCCCTTTGAAATGAATTGCCCCAGTGGATGCTGTGTCCTATTGTTGACCGTGGATTTGTGGTGTTAGACGATTGAACGAAGTTTGATCGTTGATCCTCACACTGTCCTTTTGTCTCCCAACCCAATGGCCTCTCTGTCTTCAGAGTTATTGTTCGGGGATGTTTCCTTTGGAGGTATGCGAGCTAGGGCTGCAGCACGCCACTGTTCTTTGGCGGCAGAGAAAAATCCAGAGACTGTTCCCCCATGAACCAGCTAGGTATTCCTTCTACCCTTGCGATTTGCTTAGTTTATTCTTCGTTAAGTTCGTCATTTCGACCTTTTACGCTCTGTTTCATTCACCCAATCTCAGGTTCTCGCTCACTAATTTTCGGTTCAAAGGTTTTATCAGAGCTTTCCACCGCTGTTTGCAGGGCATTTCAAGTTCTTAGGGCGAATTCGACTTGTCTGTTATCCACCAGGTTGGCATTAACTAACCCTTTACCCACATTTTTCGGATCTGCAAAAATCCTTTTTAAATTTATGTATTTCAAGCTCTGAATTGATCACAGTAGAATAATTTAGCAGTTAATTCTTCTCGGCCTTTACAATCTATAGCGGTAGGTTTTAGGGTTTTATTTTATGAAAAACATCTAATGCATTTTATCTTTAAATACTTGAAATCTTGTGTTGCTTTTATCGCTTAAGTGTTTGGAGTAAGTCTGTTCTCTGTCGCATTTGTTTTACATTTCCTGTGCTAAAATGTGATGCAGATTCCTTCATTTCCCACAATCATATATGTTAACTTCAAAATCTCCTTATAAGATGCTCTGAGAATAGAATCTTGTGGACTTGAAACTGGTACCCATCACTCAGCGTTTAAGGAGTCATAGGAAAATTCAAAGCCTTCATGCAGGTCCCACGCAGGTCACATTTGGAATTGGATTTGCGGCAGAGTGCTTTCAAGCTGGTTGATAAAAGTGCTGGACCATCTTCGTTGTCCTCACGTTGTCCTTGTGTCTCCTTGGAATTGGATTTGCGGCAGAGTTCTTTGAAGTTTCTTGTTGATAAATAAAACGCTGGCCCATCTTGGTTGTCCTCACACTGTCCTTTTGTCTCCCAACCCAATGGCCTCTCTGTCTTCAGAGTTATTGTTCGGGGATGTTTCCTCTGGAGGTATGCGCGCTAGCGCTGCAGCACGCAAGTCTTCTTTGGCGGCAGAGAAAAATCCAGAATCTGTTCCCCTTGAACCAGCTAGATGACGACATGCCAACTCTCTAGAAGCTATGGATATGTGAGGGGTTTGAACACTGATTTTTTTTCTAAGAGTGGAAAAACCTATCATAACGCAGTTGTCATAACTCAGTTGTCAAACCAACATTGACCACAGTTACCTCTGGCTACTATCAAAGTGACGACAACTATCTCTGGCTACTATCTACTAATGCAAGGTGACTCGTCATCGTTATTCAAAAAAACCATGACACTTAGAATAACCCACTTGTAGTTTGTAAAGTGGCAAGCATTCACTCTTGCCAGATGCCTATGAGTCTTGGGCCATTAACCTGTTTCTTTAGGTCCAAAAACACAAGCTCTTAGGCCATTAACCTATTTCTTTAGGTCCAAAAACACAAGCTCTTAACCAAGCAACAATTTTAGTGGCCAAGGGGGTTTGAACATTGATGTCCCTCCAGTCCTCCAACACTGATGTCCCTCCAGTACAATGTTTTTTATTTTCTTCGAATATTTTATCCACATTGTAGTGTAATTTTTTTGTCACCACGGGCAGTGTACTTGCTTGATATGTAGAATCAACCAAAGCAGAATAGCTTGAAACTGGATATGACTATTTTATGTGAAGGCTGCGGTCCGTGTTTGTATTACACCACTGACCAGTTCAACTACAACCCTCTCCTAATGCAAAACATAACCATCACTGCTAAAAAAAAATGTTACAAATACAAGACAGGTATATACAATTGTTTTCTCTAAAATGCAAAATTGATTGTAACTTAAGCATTTGCTCTTTTGAAAGCCATTTTCTAGGTTTACATGAACGTTGAATTATTAAAAATGTCCTCAAAGTCTCTCAACCTAACATTGTTCGATCAAACTGTCCTGAAAGTCTCAAGCTAACGGATTCTGCCGAGGTCTCTGTAAATATTTTTGTGCATATTTATATTATTAATGAAATTCCCTAGTACAGTAAAAAATGTGCTAGATGCGTCTTCCAAAATCCATCCCAATATATACTTTAGCCAAGTGTACACCAATTACAATACTGTCCATAGATCTACTCTACTTTCTGTGAAAAAAGGGTTGTTTCAACCTTTGAATAAGAAAATATTGCATCAATTCTACATACAGTTGCAGCAACGCCGCCACTTTCTAGAGCTCCCAAAAAATAGAATTGAACAGAGGCTTATAATTCCCAGTTATTCAGTGGATGATTGTCCCATTTTTAACGGAAATTATGGCATTTACACAATAAAATAATGAATTATGTTTTTTTAATGATAAAATAATGAATCTTTTTAGTTGGCACATTTCGGCATAGACCTTCACAGAGCTGCATAAATTTTATTTGGAGATGTCATCTCCATTCCACTGGCTAGACAACCAACGTACTATAATAATATAATTTATTTAATAGAGGAATTGTAACGGATACTGGACAAACAACTTCAAATGCAACAATTTCTTTTACAGAACATGAAAAACCATAAATATCCCAATACTATATAGTATATACCCATTTCATATCCACCACAAAATAATAAATATATTAAAACAAACAAAAAAATACCAAGGTATCTTCAGCTATGGAGACAGCGAAATAATTAACCCATGGTGTTACTCGAATAGAAAAATACTTTCATGTAATTCAAATATTATTGAAATTTTGGAATGACCAGAAGCAATTGTAAAAATTTCCAAGACAAAATGTTCGCATTACAATGACAATATGAAAACTAAAAAACAATCATCTGCCAGTTATTTAATACTCAAATGCCTTAAAATTCCACAGATTACAGGAGGAATCACCTACTGTTCACAGTCACAGCTGCAAAGTGTTACCGTCTTCATATAATTAAGAATATTTACCTAGGTCTACATTATTCAAATGCTAGTAGTTGCAAATGCCAATGAGGTAATTGATTCAAAGGCATCACTAATCCCTCTGCTGAGAAGCATAATATGCTCTAAAATTAAGTTATGATATTTGCTTCTGCATAGGCTCCTCTATAATATTAAACAAATAGGATTTGTATCATCATTAACAAGATTCAGTACAGACAAAAGAAACAATTATCTTGAATAGCTGCGAGAACATCATGTCAAGCAACACATGAAATTGGCATTTACACTGACATTCCAAGCAAAACTACAAAAAAAAAACACCGTTGTGCTTGCCAATACATGCACAGATTTGCAAACAGCGTTCAACAGATCTTCTAATACAAGTCACTAATCAAGAGAAGATGCCACCAAGCTTCCTAGCAAAGTCGTCGTCATCATCATCTTCTAGAAAGTATTCATCTTCTTGCTCATCTTCATTCCTTTTCCACTCTTCATTGCCCTCATTCTCTGCATGTTCCAAATCATACTCTTCATGGTCAACATCTTCATCTTCATTGCTGTGAACAACATCATTCATTACTGCATCTTCCTAGTCATCCACTACAACAGGGTTTGCTCCATTTGAAAAGGTTGATGGTTTGTCTTCTACAAGAGTATCCACGTCATTGGATGCCTCAGTGTCATCCACCCCAGGGGTAAAAGTGGGCAGTTCAGATGTATAACTGTCACCCGCTGGAAGTTCTCCCTCTTCAACATCTTTTTCAGGTGGTGGCAAGCCATCATTTCCCTTGCTCAAATTGAAACTCTAAATGGCCTAACCCTGCCCTTCTGTAGGTATATTTCCTTCATTGTCACCATTTTCTTGAGTCACTTTTTGTTTTTTCTTCAGAATATCACTTAATGGCTTTGGAGCCTGAAAGTCTTGTTCCCCACTTGAATCACTAATTACCTTGCCCAATCTCATCTTCCTTCCTTCCCAAGGAAGATTTTGTCTGTGTTTGTCTGGACTCTTCATAGAGGGATTCTGTGAGGATCCATGCTCTGTTGATTGTGCAGTAGAAGGTTCTTCATTGCTCTCACGATTATTTTCTTGTTTGATTTGTGCAAGAGTCTTAGGCCCAGAAAAATTTATGGCATCTATCCTTGTTTCAGTGTTCCTAAAAGTTTGACCTCTAGGTACCTTGGATTCTGATGATATAGAACCATCTGCAGGTATTCTGCCCCTCTCCTTTTCACGATACTTGCTTCTGAAATGGTCATTTAAGCCCCGTTTGCTTGGTGAGCTTCTGGACCAAACCCTCTCTAACTTGCCTTCTTGATCAGCGTCTATATTGTCAGATGGCTCTCTTTTGAAGCCACTAGCCTCTACTTGAATCCTACCCTGCAATCGCCTATTATTGTGATTCATACCTTGCCTTAACTGGTCCCTGTATATATCTTGCTGTCTACGGTCATCATCTGGTTGCCTAGAGCCACGGTGAAATTCACCATGTCGACTATCCACATGCTGTCTCTTTGAGGGGCTATCCACTACTTTAGCCTCACCAGCCCTCCTATGTTTTGAAATCTGGTGGCGGAGATCCTCCATATTGTTTCGTTTAGGATCATCTTCACTAGACAAGGACCTCCTTTATCGCACAATCGATCTTTCCAGAACCTTGTCATCAAAAGCATTACACTGCTTTCGGCCACCACGCTCATATCCCCTGTTTTTATATGGTTCATAAGCTCCATGGTCATACTGAAATTCAGCGTCATAGTAGCCAGTTCGGACAAGCTCTCTTTTGTTGTGCATATTTCTTTCTCGACCATTGATTGCATCTCTTCCAGATTCCATATCATGTTTATAGTAATCAGCGTCCCCCCGGTGGCTTAGCTGGTCAAGTCCATCATCCACAAGTACATCAAATCCTGGCGATGATCCACCCAGCAAATCCTCCGATTCTAATCCATTTTGTAGTCTCTCTTCTGAAGGATGAGACGGGCGTATCCGAGACCTGTTTCTTGAAGCATCTTGTATCCTTTGTATTGTAGGTTCAATCTCTGGCAAAAATTGTGCGACTTCATGTGGACTTCCCTTTATATAGGTAGGCTGAGATCTTGATTGAGAGAAATGTCTAGCTTCTGGTTGCAACTGGGCTTCCTTGACATTATTTGATTGCAGTGTTAAAGGATTGCCCAAATGCCCTGCTCAGAAGTTATTGGACTGCAATGCAACAGGGTTACTTGACTGTGACGCCTTGAACTTATTTGCCTTTGCTAGCACAGGGTTTCTTGACTGCACTACCTGAAAGTTGTTTGACTCCAATGTCATGGGGTTGCTTGACTGCACTGCATTAGGATCAATTGATTGCACTGCCTTGGGAAAGCTTAAATCAGATGGATGTTTTCCATCTTTGTTGCTTTCATTTTCATTGACTGTTTGTTTCCCACTTGCCTGAGGCTCTGTAATTGCTAGACTTGGTTTTGTTGTCTTTTGAGAAGTTAGATTAGCTCCTGAAAACAGACCATGCACAAAAGGGCACTTATCACCCTTTACACAATATCCCTGCTGGAAAAAATAGCAGGGAACTTTCAGTTTGTTTGCGGTGCCAGATGTCGGTAATGATGCTGAGGACGATGGTGGCACTATTGCTGGTGTTGGTGCTCCTGACAAGCCATCTAGTGGCTGAAACGAAAACACAGATACACAAGTTAGTGTCATAAATAGATTAAAAAAAAATTATAGAAAGAAATATTTACAGTCTTGAAAATTACCAAAAGACAGACATACAACAACCAAAATAGGTCACAACCTACAAGCCTATCAGAAACACACACTACAATTAGGTTTATTTATTAGAGATAATGGATGAGAAATTAAAACACCCGTAATTGAGTGCAATACTTGGATCTATATACAAACACTGATGCAAAAATGAATGTATAAAGTTGTCAACACAAAAATAATAATAATAATAATAATAAAGTACGAGGAAAATATCCTTGACAACCCTGTATGAATATCAAGAAAATTCCTACGGAAAATGTGAAAAGAATCCTCAATCACATAAAATACAACATGACAAATACAAGAAAACTAATGCCCATAAAAAATGCAAACAATAAAGAATACAATCCAAAAAGAAAGATCTGTGGGACTTTTAAGTTAACAATTTTGTAACTAGAAAAACAAACCAGATGAGGTGATAATACTGCACAGCGAAGGGACATCTACCATATTAACAGATAGGTTGAAGGGATCCCTGATGAGTTGAAGAATAATTGGAAGGGCCAAGAAGGCACAATGAACAATCATGCTAGAAAGGATCGGAATAAAGATCATTTAAGGGATTGTCAGAGATTTCATCAAACTGTCTTATTGCTAATGGACTATATTACAATGGAAACTTCAGGATCAACGTTTTCTAGAAAATCTATCATTAATGCGACTTAATTAAAAAGTTCTTAATAATAAGAGAAACTCATAGGAAGTCTAAAAGCGCAGGTAGGATTTAGACAATTGCCCACAAGCCAGTACCAGCAATCTCTGGGATTGATCCTGGCACTTTCACTGTGCCGATATTCACAATCATTACCCTGCAAAAAGACAAAAGCTCTTAGTACATTTCAAGATTTTTATGAGCAAATGTAACACTAAGTTACTAACAAAGCTACCTCAATTAAAAACTTAGAACATAGATACCAAGCAATGAAACTTTGTATAAGCATGGTATAGTTACAATCACTAGGATTTTACAACACGCAAACAAATTACTTATAAATAACCAATAGTTTCAAGCATCCATTTACTTAGCGTTTAAGGAATCATAGGAAAATTCAAAGCCTTCATGCAGGTCCCACACAGGTCACATTTGGAATTGGATTTGCGGCAGAGTGCTTTGAAGCTGGTTGATAAAAGTGTTGGCCCATCTTGGTTGTCCTCACGCTGTCCTTGTGTCTCCCTGGAATTGGATTTGCGGCAGAGTTCTTTGAAGTTTCTTGTTGATAAATAAAAGTGCTGGCCCATCTTGGTTGTCCTCACTCTGTCCTTTTGTCTCCCAACCCAATGGCCTTTCTGTCTTCAGAGTTATTGTTCGGGGATGTTTCCTCTGGAGGTATGCGAGCTAGGGCTGCAACGCGCAACTCTTCTTTGGCGGCAGAGAAAAATCCAGAATCTATTCCCCCATGAACCAGCAAGATGACGACATGCCAACTCTCCAGAAGCTATGGATATGCGAGGGGTTTGAACACTGATTTTTTTTCTAAGAGTGGAAAAACCTATCATAACGCAGTTGTCATAACTCAGTTGTCAAACCAGCAGTGACCACAGTTACCTCTGGCTACTATCAAAGTGACGACAACTATCTCTGGCTACTATCTACTAATGCAAGGTGACTTGTCACCGTTATTCAAAAAAACCATGACACCTAGAATAACCCACTCGTAGTCTGTAAGGTGGCAAGAATTCACCCCTGCCAGATGCCTATGAGTCTTGGGCCATTAACCTGTTTCTTTAGGTCCAAAAACACAAGCTCTTAGGCCATTAACCTATTTTTTGAGGTCCAAAAACACAAGCTCTTAACCAAGCAACAGTTTTAGTGGCAGAGGGGATTTGAACACTGATGTCCCTCCAGTCCTCCAACACTGATGTCCCTCCAGTACAATTTTTTTTATTTTCTTCGAATATTTTATCCACATTGTAGTGTAATTTTTTTGTCGCCACGGGCAGTATCCCTGCTTGATATGTAGAATCGACCAAAGCAAAATAGCTTGAAACTGGCTATGACTATTTTATGTGAAGGCTGCGGTCCGTGTTTGTATTACACCACTGACCAGTTCAACTACAACCCTCTCCTAATGCAAAACATAACCATTACTGCTCAAAAAATATGTTACAAATACAAGACAGGTATATACAATTGTTTTCTTTAAAATGCAAAATTGATCGCAACTTAAGCATTTGCTCTTTTGAAAGCCATTTTCCAGGTTTACATGAACGTTGAATTATCAAAAATGTCCTCAAAGTCTCAACCTAACATTGTTTGATCAAACTGTCTTGAAAGTCTCAAGCTAACGGATTCTGCCGAGGTCTCTGTAAATATTTTTGTGCATATTTATATTATTAATGAAATTCCCTAGTACAGTAAAAAATGTGCTAGATGCGTCTTCCAAAATCCATCCCAATATATACTTTAGCCAAGTGTACACCAATTACAATACTGTCCATAGATCTACTCTACTTTCTGTGAAAAAAGGGTTGTTTCAACCTTTGAATAAGAAAATATTGCATCAATTCTACATACAGTTGCAGCAACGCTGCCACTTTCTAGAGCTCCCAAAAAATAGAATTGAACAGAGGCTTATAATTCCCAGTTATTCAGTGGATGATTGTCCCATTTTTAACGGAAATTATGGCATTTACACAATAAAATAATGAATTATCTTTTTTTATTGATAAAATAATGAATCTTTTTAGTTGGCACATTTCGGCATAGAACTTCACAGAGCTGCATAAATTTTATTTGGAGATGTCATCTTCATTCAATTGGCCAGACAACCAACGTACTATAATAATATAATTTATTTAATAGAGGAATTGTAACAGATACTTGACAAACAACTTCAAATGCAACAATTTCTTTTACAGAACATGAAAAACCATAAATATCCCAATACTATATAGTATATACCCATTTCATATCCACCACAAATTAATAAATATATTAAAACAAACAAAAAAATACCAAGGTATCTTCAGCTATGGAGACAACGAAATAATTAACCCATGGTGTTACTCGAATAGAAAAATACTTTCATGTAATTCAAATATTATTGAAATTTTGGAATGATCAGAAGCAACTGTAAAAATTTCCAAGACAAAATGTTCGAAATTCTTCCCCACTCTATGCCTTACCACTCCATGCCTTACGGCGTTTCCTTTGCAACATAAGGTGCAAGTGCTAGTTAAGTTACTATCATTGCAAATCATTTCAAAAGAAATATAACATCATTAAAGACCTTTTAGTAAAAATAAACTTTCTAGTTAACAAACGCAACTTCATCCAACATTGACATCGAAATTCTCTCCTCTAAATTTCTTACACTATAGACTCCCATCATTGATATTGGACATTTTTCAATTAACATGTTTTAATTCGAGTGTTTATTATCTCCATTGTATTATTTAAAAAAAAATATCTTACTTACCATCATTAACCTAGTAGTCTAATACTTTAAACAATTATTCTAAAGTAATGTGGGACAATTATCATTTCTAACATGTCAAGGGATATCCCCTCTCATCTAAGGGGCCAACCTAAGAACTAAAGCGGGGAAGTTTTGTAAACTTCAATTGGATTCCTTGGCAATGACCCTTGATGGGATTAATCTAGGGAACATCATCTTTTTGGTGTCGTTGTTGTAATCGCAGTGAAAATGCTTATTTTCCCTAGGAACACCACAACACACACATGGTAATTTCCAAGAAAATATTTTTTTTTTTTTTAGTTTTTCCTAGAGACTCTTTAGTTTATTTGTATTGTTTGTGTTACTTCAATGATTATTTGGGTAGCTACATAATTTTCTCCTCTCGGCATATCTAACATACATGTTTTCCCAATGTTATACCTAACATAGACATGTGGGATAAAGATATTCCTCAATTTCAAGAAGATAATGATGATGGACCTACTCAACATTTCATTGACTTACATGGTTGAATTCATAAAAATAGGATTTATTGTGAAGTCATCCTTTTGAAATTATTCATGTTGTCTCTAGAGGTAGATGTTAGGCAATGGCATAGGAGCCTTCCTCTTGTCAACATCTTTTCCTTTAGAGATTTTCATTTTATATTTCATACATATTATAAAAGGATGTATCATATCTTATTACTCCTTGAAAATAATTGCAATTTGAATGGACATTGTGATAATGCTTATCTAAGGTTTCAAGAAAGTAAACATTATGTTAGTGATGAAGAATTTGAAATTGGAAGTTTGCAAGATGCATATAAACTTGATGATTTTAAGGAAATATATACTCAACCTTTTATGAAACAAATTGAAGATATGATTGTTCTCTTAAATGTTATGAGTAAAAAATTTAAGGATATTGATAAACACATTGTCATTAACAATAAAGCTTCCCAAAATATTCTAGTAAATGGAACTACAAACGACCTATCTCAAAATTCTACGTTAAATTATATACAATTAGTTACTTTACCATTTATGGATCAACACCCTAATAACACCATACAATTTATTCATGCATACAAAAACACAATTTAAATTGATGTTGAAAAAGGATGAATATAAAACTATATGATCGCATGAAGTTGTTGGAAGGGATGGTTTAACTTCACACTCTTGAAAATGTTCTTAAGAGTGTCTTTTGGAAAGGTATGCATGTCTAATCTTTTGCATATCAATGTTCAACCCTTATTAGATAAAGTTGAAAATCTAAATCATTCCTTAAATAGTTTGAGATACAAGAAAATTTGTACTAATGTGCATGGTTCTATATGTGATAATGATATTTTCAACACCTTTACACATTCTTATCATTATGATATATCCATAATATCTACCATGCGACAATTTTTTCATCTATGATAATCATAATCAAATTAAACAATTCTTGGGATATCAAAGGAATACATTTAGGTGAACAATATTTGCCATATATTCAAGTAAAATGCTTCCTTGAAGATATATATGCAAGATCTAACATACAAGTTTTTATTAGGAGTATGGTTTCAAAAACTCTTACTTTCATTGATGTAAATTTCCAATTCTTTTATATCTCAATTAGTCATTGTAAACAGAAATTGGAACTAATAAGATTTGTGATGATAAGGTAATTGAGGTTTTTTTTTCCTCTTCTAGATCATTCTATCACATATTTATCTCCATGTTTCTATATGAAATAATGTCAAAAGGATCTAAGTTGTCATATGATTAACTTTGGTACAATTTTAGATAGTTGTGGCATGGAAATAAATCATGAACTTGCCACAGATATCTTTATGTCACAAAGGCCTTATCAACTGAACATTCAGACAAAGTACTATGAATTTGTGGAGGATTGGATGGACAAGGTTTTTAAAGAGTATCAATATATTATCACCCAGACATTGACTTATTTTTTTTTAACATGTTGAAAGATATATCTTCCTCTTTTTCGTAGCAACTTAACATATCACTATTCTCGATAAGCATGAAGCATCAAGATAATAGGTATGGAATTAGTAAGATTATAACTTGGTTTTATTGGCTATTTGATTTCTTTGAATAAGTTTCCTATTGAAACCATAAAATGTATATGGATTGTACATAAATTTACCTTTTTAAAATTTTGATCACTTATAATTTACGACTATAGATGTTAGAATGAATATAGATGAAACACTTGTATCTTAAACGCCTTAATTGATATTTACAAGAATGAACCCCACTTAGTATTAATTGTCATGATGATTTTGGGGAAATGTCATTAAAGATATTTTGTTCATGCCAGTATGTTGAAAGGGGATTTACTTTTGGTAACCATATTCTTAAAAAAAGCTTAAATACTCTATTCTAACTAAGATATTTACAAGAATGAACCCCACTTAGTATTAATTGTCATGATGATTTTGGGGAAATGTCATTAAAGATATTTTTTTCATCCCAGTAGGTTAAAAGGGGATTTACTTTTGGTAACCATATTCTTAAAAAAGGCTTAAATACTCTATTCTAACTAACCACATTCAGTCAACTCAAAGTTTTACATACACTTGTTGGGTTGTGTTATATTATTTCCACGACTAGCCGACGAAGTTAACTGGGGGGCTAGAAGGGGGGCAGAACCCCCTCTTCGTTGCGCAGATTGCATAGCGGGGGGAGTCATAGGGGGTTTGAGGGGTGCAGGTAACCCCACTCTATGGGGTCTGGGGCAGTGCCCCGAAAAATTTTGTTTTTGGACCCTATATTAGGTTGGGCGGACCTACCTATGGTTTTGTGCATGATTTTTCGCACATGGTTTTGGACGCGATGGTTTTTGGTCCATGGTTTTGGACGCAATGGTTTTCGGTCCATGGTATTGGATGCTTCGATGTGTATAAATATGTATTGTAAAATTGAAAGGAACAATAATAAAAAATCAAGCTAGTAGTCTCGGTTTTGGGATTCAGGGGAAAATCTCTGTGTATATGTATTTTATGTGTTATGCTCTCGCATTGTTTATTTTCTGTGTTTTAGAATTCGTATGCAGGTAATTTCTATATGGGGTTAAAACCTACATTTGGTATCAGAGCTGTTTTGGCTTCAGGGGACGCCTTTGTCGCTGAGGGGTTTCGCTCGGGCCTGTGGTAGACTCTGTTCAGTGGGAGATCTGCGGGATCGATTGTGGTGGTGAAAGAAGATGGTCAGCAGTGGAAAGATAGAGATTGAGAAATTTAATGGTCAGAGTTTTGAGTTATGGAAACTCAAGATGGAGGATCTGTTGGTGGATAAAGATCAGTGGATCGCAGTAGATCCAGGTACTAAACCAACGAGAGTG
>APFE030382541.1:230227-241902 GCA_000404065.3 Pinus taeda | reverse complement strand
TTAAGCTACTTTTTTGTAAAGGAGAACTGTAAATGGCGAAAAATACATAAAAACATTCATAATTCTTTGTACAATGGAGGTTGAATAATGCAAAGGAAGGGAGTTTCAATAGTGGTATACTGATCACAGACAACAAAACTCTTGAATAAAGCTGAAGAGAACGAAGAAAAACCAAAATCTGAAGGCAGAAACAGTGTTATCTGATCATCACACCTGTAACACAGGGAAACAGGGATGCATCTCACCTACTGCACATGGGAGCTGCGATGCATCCAAACTGTCAGAAGGAGACATTGCGATGGTCCAGGGATGAGACTTTAACTTGGTTTTTGGTTACAGTTTGCAACTTCGTTCAAGGATTTAAGCTGAGCTAATGATAGTCAGTAAATACAAAGTGTAGGGTCTGATCTAATGAGATTACTTGAGCCACCACCAGGGTAATTAGGATGTTTGCAAGTTAGATTTTTAATTAATAAACTAACCCAGAGATTGACTAAAGCAGTGTTTATCTACTTTGCAGTTGCATAGAAAAAATAGTTCGAAGGCTAGCAGGCATAACTTTAGGCTCCATCTGTAGTTTATGAAGTAAACAAACTAGAAACAAGCAAACAAGCTATTCGCTCCCCAGTGGAGTCGCCATTTTGTTATCAGGAAAACTAGTGTCCATTCAGACCTGCTAGTCCCACTAAGACGGGTAGCTATGTTAGAAACAAAAAAACTAAAGTTACTTGCATTTTCCTTTATGAGAAGTAGATGAGAGAGAAGCAGAGAGTACCAACCTTTGTCTTTCGCTTGGTTCCTTGCTTGTTTCCTCTCCCCTTTGACAGATCTTTGCCACTCGTTCCTCGCTTGTCCCACTTCAAAGAACACCTGTAGAGTCAAAGCAGCATAATACCATCAAAGCATAGAGATCTAAAATCTTAAACAATATAGGATCAAATATATATTGACCACACAAATGCATATATCAACTCAGACTTACAAGAATATGGAGGAAAACTCAAATAGATTTATTGATAGAAAGAGTAGAAGAGAGGATTATAAACCATTGATCTGACCCAGTGCCATCCTCCCAGCATGAAAGCCCTTCTTCACCTCATGAAAAGCTAGATCACCCAACACTATGATGTTCCACAAAGAAACCAACAACACTCCTTACAAGATGCAAATTCCAAGCCTCTAGAATCTCCTAAGATGAGGGATCCATATATAGATGTTTGCAGGTGGGTGAGTCAGCTTCTGGTTTTTGATTAGTGTCATTTCCTGATAGTCTCAATTCCAACTTGGATATTTCATGATCTCTCCTTTTTAACTCATGCCCCGGAAAATTCAAAGAGGCAAGTGTCATAGGAGAAAAGTTTCTGGAAGAATTCCATGAATATCTCACCTTGCAAAATTCTCTGCCTTTATCTATTCTCTCCCATCGCACCCCATAGAATGGCTTTTCAGTATGCATCGCACCCCCCGTGTGCATTAGGTGGAATGCATCGTATTTTGACCATGGAGCAGGTGATATGGTCCAGTTTTGACCAGTTCTGAGTAGCTTTTCATGGAGAACTTCTGGGAGATGATGTAATCAGTTGACCTTGTTCCTTTAGGGTATGAAACAACACTTTAGGGACTTAGAAGCTCTAGGTTTATGGACATATAAGCAGTTCCCAAATATGTCTATAACAATGACAGGTTAGGAGGATGTTAAAGACTTCCTCCTCCCTAACACATCATCTCAAGATCTGATTTGGGCCAAGTTTGAAGAGATTGCCCCTAATCCAGGTGAAAGGGGAACTTTTCCTTACTATCTTGCTCTTCTCTTTTGAGGATAGGTGTGGTTGGAACTATGTTGAAACCAAGTAGTTTTCTATATTAGCAAACCACTGAGAGAGTACTGAGATAGCAAACAGACGTTCGTCTGGAATTTGTTCATCCACCATTCCTTCTTCACCTACAGGCAAATTTACTCTAGACAAAAATTCAACAACAACATTCTCTTTACTAGGCTTATCAATAATGGTCAAATCAAACTACTATAGTAAAAGGAACCATCTAATAATGCGAGCATTTACATCTAGTTTGTTCATTAGATATCTAATTGCAGCATGATCAGTGTGCACAAAGGTTTGATAGCCTGTGATATAATGTCTGAACTTGTTTAAGGAATACACGACAACTAGGAGTTTCTTCTCAGTCACTGTATAGTTTAACTTTGCCTTTGACAAGTTCTTTCTTGTAAAGTGTATGGCATAAGGTAAATTTTCATCAATTTTTCCTAAGGTTGCTCCTATCACTTTGTTCGAGACATCTGTATGAATGTGAAATGGCAAGGTCCAGTTTGGTCCTCTGAGAATTAGGGTAGTCACTAGCTTGCTCTTCAAGGTATTTAAGGCTTTTTGACAGTTTTCTGACCATATGAACTCAATATATTTGCCTAAGAGGCCAAACAAAGGAGACGCTAGCTTGCTGAAATATTTAATAAATCTTTTGTAATATCTAGCTAAGCCTAGGAAACTTCTGACATCTCTCACCTTTTGAGGAGGTGGGACCCTTTGGATGATGGCAATTTTGTTGGGGTCCACCTGCAGTCCTTGTTGAGATATTACATGACCTAGCACAGTCCCTTGAGTCATAAAAAAATCACATTTTTCTGGACTTAGGGATAGGTTCATCTCAATACATTTGTCTATAACTTTTCCTAGGTTAGATAGAGCTTCCTAAAAGTCAGAGCCATAAGGAGTAAAATCATCCATGTATATTTCTACTACATCATGAACTAGTTCAGAAAATATACTCAATACTACTCTTTGGAAAGTGGTTGGAGCATTGTGCAAACCAAAAGGAAGGACTCGATATGCAAAGGTACCCCAAGGAAAAGTGAAAGTGGTCTTATCTTGGTCTTCCAGGCTGATTTGAATCTGATTGTACTTGTTAAACCCATCTAGGAAAGAGAAAAACTTTTTCCCCGACAGACCATCTAACACTTGATCTATGAAAGGTAAAGGAAAATGGTCCTTTTTAGTGGCTTTGTTCAATTCTCGATAGTCGACATAGATTCTCCACTTACCATTTTTATTTGGCACTAGCACCAAAGGAGAGACCCATTCACTGTCAGAGATGGGATAGATGAATCCTGCATCAAGCAATTTTTTTAGTTCATCCTTAACAATATCTTTAAGTGCTAGATTCGTCCTCCTTTGAGGCTACCTGTCTGATTTACAATCTTCCTTGATGTATATATGATGAGTACATACTAAAGGGTGCAATCCCTTCATCTCCTTATAGCTCTAGGCAAAGGCATCTAGATGTTTTCTCAGTAGGCTGCACAATTCCTCTCCTGGGAAGTAGATAGGGATGGATTGATTTTCAAGGTTCTTTCTGGGCTGAACTCTATATTCTTAACATGGAGAGAAGTAGGATCGGCTACACATAGATCATTTGAGGGGTTTTTTTGGGTTTCCCTTACTATGTCTTCTAATGGTGATACACAGGGAGGTGGATTTTGAATCAAATTTTCGATCATATCATCCTCATCTTGTAGTTTCCCCCACATGGTGGTTTCTAATGCACAAAGTGGTGCAGAATAAACTTCGTCCTCCTCTTCCTCCTCCAACCAGAGAGGTAGATCTTTCTTTAGCAAGGGTTGGGCAGGAGGATATAGGATTAACTACTTGGACATGTGCCCATTATTTATAGTCATGTTCCCAGCTCGAAAGCTAATGTAGGCATTGGCTGTAGCCAACTAGGGTCTTCCCAGAATGAGAGGATACCCAGTGAGCTTTTCATTTGGCTGGAGAACTAAGAAATCAGCAAGGTACTCCCAAGAATCAATGGAGACCATCACATCTTCCATAATCCCCTCAGAGATCACAATGGAGTGGTTTGCTAGCTGTAGCACGATCATGGTCTTCCTCAAGGAGCCTTGGAGGTTAAGTTTGAGCATTTTTTCCTTTGTCATCACATCAATGGTAGCTCTCAGATCAATCAAGGTATGTGGGATCATGGTGCCATTGATGTGGACATCAACTACTGGGCTTCCAGGGTCCAGATATTTTGGACGGATTACCTTCCCTAATATCACGTCTGACAGTTTTCCTATGACATTAATGGTTGGGGCATCTCTCTTGTGCCTTCCTAGATGCCTAAAGCACTTCCCTTTGATCAAACTATTGTAGATATGCACATATTTTATGGCTTGGAGAAGTGGTATCTTCACACATAAATATTCAATTCTCCCAGGAGTTCATTTTCTTTTGGGGTAGGCTGGACTGTTACGGATAGTCTCCCAGGAAAGGGTGGATTTTTCTTTATTTTTTCTTTCCTCTTTATCTTCCTCAACCTCCTTGGGTGGAGGCTAGCAATCTCGAAGAAATTTCTCAGATCGCAAGTTGATTTCTTGAATCTCCACAACATAAGTTGGGATGATGGTTCCCCACTATACACTTCCTGAGCCTGTTTGTTGTTCGGGTTCGAATTTGGCTGGGCAGGAATTTGGGGTTGCCTTGGTGGAGCAAAAGGTAATGGTTGTGGTTGGGTAGGTGGTGGAGGCATAAGAGTGGGAAGAGAGTTATATTGGGGCCTCCACCCCTAATGAGATGCATTCCGCTGAGGTTGTGGCTGAGCATAGGATTGAAATGAATGGATGACTGGTTGGCCATGATATTGAGATGTGAAGGACCAAGGAGGTGGTGTGGACCAAGAAGAATGAGTAGGGGGACCCTAAGAAGGTTTGGAGGGCACTTGGTTGGGGTTGTAGTATGCCTGAGATGTCCCTTGGATCCCCTACTAGTATGGTCTAGGTCCATGCAGCCTTCTTTGGTTTATGTAATAGATTTGTTCAGTGACTCCCTCAGCCCCTTGATATACAGGCAAGGAAGGGTGCTTATCTGTAGAATGATTTTCTTCACAAATTGAACAAACCTCTATAGAGTTCAATGGGACTTCATTCCTAGGATGCCTCCTAGTGAATTTAGGGCAAACAATGGCCAAAGCCCTCTCTACTTCCTCTTGTTTTCTTTTGGTATGTAAAGTGTCCATTTGCATGGAAAGAGTATGCAGCATCTCACTCTTGAAGTCTTCTAACATGTTTCCAATTTCTCCTTTAATGGATGAGCTGGAGGAAGAGGTATTGGCTATGAGTTGACTCCCCTTACCTTTTTTTTCTGGCTGCTCTAGAATGGGTTCTAAAAATAGTCTTTATGTCCTCATAGGATAGTTGGTAGATGTCTCCCCTAACCAGTAGATGGAGGGTGTCTAAAATATCTTCCTGGATTCCCCTGAGCAGGACCAACTTTAGAGACTCAGGGTCAAGTGTACACCCGACCCTTTTGTAACTGAGCTGGAACCTCTTTTCAAAGTCTTCCAAGGACTCATCACTTCCTATGGTCATTTGAAAAATTTCTTCTTTAGTATCTTTCGACCTACAATAGTCTCAATACTTGTTGTTAAAGGCTTGCTGCATGTGAGCCCAAGTTTTGATGTTATTGCCAGGTAATCCCATGAACCAGTGTAGTGCTACATGCTTGACAGTAGAAGGGAATAGTTTCAACTTTTTCTCATCTTCTACATAGTCATAAGTTCGACAGATCACAACAAACTCAAACAAGAAGGTTTCCGGATATTCTGTAGTCATACCATGGAAATGAGGTAGGGAAGAAGGTCTTATATTCTTCATTTTGGTGTCCCCATTGGTCTCCCAAATGGGAAAGGTACCGCCTATTCTCTCTCCATTCTCCCCAGCATTTCTGTTTTCAGCCATTGGCTCCAAAGGAATGTTTTATTCTTCTTATTCCCCTATAGGTTCTTCAAATATGTCTGGATGTTCACCTAAGGGTTCTTCTTGATTGCAGCCACTGAAGAAGAGAGAAGACTGGCTGTGTGAAGTAGTGGGGTGATGGGCAAAAATTTTCATGAGTTATCTCTATTCCTATGAGGCATGAAAGGAAATATTTTTTGGTTGGTTTTTATTTCTTTTTCCCCACACTGATAGTACCTACAAAAACTGAGATTATGATTGAACAAAACAAATTGCAACTAACTGTAATGAACTTTCTGAAATGAAATTTGTAGAATTGAAGAGGAAAGCAAGGAAATGCAGAACTGAAGGAAAAGGAATGACGAGTCTACTCTTGCTGAAATAAAATATTAGCAAAATGTTTGCAATAGAAAATAGAAAAAAGAAGTAATTGTAGAATACTCTGACGCTTCCCCGACAATGGTGCCAAAAAGTGGTGAGAACCAACATTGCAGTAACAATGTTGCAACTCATGAGCTGCCTACTTTACTCTTGTCAACCCGGTAGTTCGTAAAAAACTTGGAAGCATCGGTGTTGTATGCACAAGTACTAGTTCTCACTACAGGTTGTCACTTGGTCAGCTAGCACAAGATCACTAGGAGCTTGAGACAACTTCTATTGATTCCAAAATAAACTCTATATGTGATGAAAGGATAGAAAGATAGATGCTATTCTAAATGCAGATAAGAGAAAGACTGAAATGTAAAGAAAACCTAGTGAACCCTAATTAACCAACTAATTCTACTTTTGAAGAAAGTGCTATGAAAACCATGAAAGGAATGCCATTACCTATTCAAGGAAGTAAACAACATCTAACTATGCTATTTCTAGAAGTAAATAAGCAAAAAACATATTTTTGGATTTTTATGTATTTTTATGTATTTTTATGTGAATTTGACATGCATGTAATTTATTGTGTGTGAGTGTGGCAGTGAATAGGTGGCGTTGAATGGCATTTTTGGGACTTGAGGGGATGTAGGATGGCGTGGATGGGTCCTAAGAGGTCTTAGGTGGCCTTTTGGAGGCTCTTCCCTCACTCGGCCTTCAAAAGAAAGCCTATAGGAAAATCTACAGGAGGACACTGGAAATCTACAGGAGAAAAATAGGGAATCTATAGGAGGCCTACAGGGGGAGGCCGAGAGTAGTTTTAACTATTTTTAGTGTGTGAGAGTGCGTGAAAAAGATGGATGAAGGTTGGAATGAGTTTTTAGGGCACCTAAGGTCTACCATGAATCACCAAGAGAGAAAAAGATGATTGGGTTTGCTCAAGGAGAGAGGAAGAAGTTCTATGGAGAGATGTAGGAAACTAGGGAAGAATTGAGGTGAGATTTGAGAGACCTATATGGTATGGATCAGATGGAGGGTGTGATTGTTAATAAGCTAGCCTACTGCTAGAAGAGATCTGCCGCATAGAAACAGACAATCAACCAAGGAAACCAAGAAACAAGTGAAATGAATGCATTTATGAAAAACAGAGTTTTGCATAAAAATGATCTAAACTATGATCTATGAAAGGAAATGCTGAGAAATGTTGTAGGAAAGGAAAACATGAAAGAAGACTATTGCAAATAAGGGAGTGAGCATGATGAATAAGATCTAAAGCAAAGCAAAGCTGGACTATTAACTTACTAAAAATCTACAAACACTAGAAGTCCTAAGAAGGAGGAAAATCTGTGTTTTTGGGGCAACAAGAGGGTCTTTGCCTCAAATCATGGTCCCAAAAGGAGGAAGAGAGACCAAGGCACTATTTATAGCCTCTTGAATCTTTGTTTATCACTGTTTAACATGCTACAGAAAGCACAAATGGAAGCAAACTATTGAATCATCAAAAGCAAACTATTCTTAACCATAAAAGAAATACATCTAACAACAACCTAAACTACAAACTGAAATAAAACATACAAATACAAGTAAAGAGGATCTTGGCTTCTTGGATTGGGCCCTAACCCAAGAGCTTTAGTCCTCTAAGGTAACTCATTGCTAGCTCAAAAAGGATACCATCTTTATTATCAATACAATAGCAAGATTACATGAAACTGTCACAAAATAATAAGCCCAAAGTTGGAGTAGAGTTTACATAAGAAAAAATCCAACAAAAGTACGACCCTAGTGAGGCCCTAGACCCCTCTACTTATACAAATGAAGCTACCAACAAGTTCCTTAAAATCAGGGAGGCTTGGCTCCCAAAACTTGAGATAATCATTAGTCATCCTCCACTTGCTCGGTTGCCTTCTAGTGCATGATTCGATTGCTTGTACTCTGAGCTGAATGAAGGGGAATTCAAAGTGAGGAGTAATAAATGAGGGGGATTCCCTCCTATAAGTCCTCTCCTCTATCCGCTTCGAGTTATTACTGCCATTTGTCCACTGGATCCTTGACTTTGACCTCAAAATCCATCAATAATCTGCATTAAATACATGTTAGACCACATGGCACAATAACTAACTCAACTCACTCTATAAGCATAAATATAATCAGAAAACCATATAATAAGATAAGAGAATGGTTGATTTGACTAGGTTAAGAGGTAAAATGATCCCATATAATTACCCATTTATGAGGCTCATCACTAACCTAAACCAAAACTCTCTGGCTCTGATACCAATTTCATGCATGAGCTTCACTGAAGCTTGCAAGATTTGGTCAACTTCCAGATGATTGCAAGAAACCATCAGCCATGGAAATGCATAAATTATTGACTCTAATGTATGGATGCAGAAAACATAAAATAAGTGCTCAATAGATGAAAGTTATGTTAAATTGGGATCTATATACTCATCCAGAAGCTGAACACTTTGGTCTTATCCATACCACTGAAGAAAAGATTAGAATGTCTCAAGCGTGGAAAGATTTCATGGAAGAAACAAACTCATGGATATCTTTTTATGTATGGAAAAATAGGAGACAATCAAAAAATGTCTTAGTGATTGATACTGCAACATCTTCATCCACACTACATTCCTGGTCAGTTTTAGATGGCAGGAAAGTTGAAACTCAAACTCCCTTTCCTCCCTATAAAAACATCATTTTAGGAGAAGGAAAGAATTCAGCAAAAGCAATACCTTTAGTCCTAAAAGATGATAATGCTTTAGGTATTGATGGTAGGATATAGAAAGCCAGTGAACAATTAAACTGGGCAAGTAGAGCCATCAAGGGACTAGAAATGGATACAGCAGAATCTTCCGTTGTAAAGGAACAATTTCACCAGCTTCAAGTATCAGTTAACAGTGTAAATAATTGCTTAAATGATATACAATATTCTTCTTCTATTGTAAAAAGTTATGTGAGAGAATCAGTTAATAAATTGGAAGAGGTAGAAGACAAAGTTGCAGACCATATGCAGTTGACAAAGGGGCTCATATCAGATTTAGTTGAAAATTTTGATAATTTACCCATATCTAAATCTAACAAACTAGTGCCTGCTTCCTTTTTGAGGAAAAGGAATATACAAATCTAGAATCTTGTCAAGCCAGTTGACAGATTTCCTCATTTATTTCCTAAAGAAGCATCTCAGTCTTTAGCAGAATCTTTAGAAGAAAAGACTGATCCTCCAGAACAAATTTCTATTGCTTCTTTAATCCAAGAACTAGAATCCCAGATACTCCCTATCTATGAGCCACTAGAAAGTCAATTCAGTAGATACTCTGCTCCTGATCTGAGGAAAAAGTTCCAGAGACACACACCTTCTTTCCAGAATCTCATAGAGAATGGAATATAGATAATTTAAGTGTGGGTCAAAGACAAATGATAGATATGATGTTTACTGAATACAAGCTCAAGTGCCTTGAGGGAAAAATGAAATTGAAGCTTGTAAAACTATCATTCAATTTTTCATTGGAACACTCCTACGATGGCGAGAGATTGAATCATCTCCAGCCTTACCTGATAAAATGGAGAAATAATTTCTTAAGGATGAAGCTGGAGACATTATCCACAATTTTTACGTACACCATGGAATAACATGATTGGAGCCCTCACCTCCATGATTCTTGAATATTGGTGTGGGTCTAAGACAGAGATTGCAGATAAGCATGAAGTTATTCTAATGAAACTTAAGTGCAATAAGATGTCTCAATTTGAAGATTTTCACAGAGATTGGATGCAACACATCTATGAGGTGAAATATTTTAAGAATCTCCTTTGGAAACAAGTATACCTTGTAGCCCTCCCTTCCAAATTTGTAGATTTTATCAGTCTGCAAGAATTTTTTCAATTACCATTTGAATCATATACTTGGGTAGAAAATTATTCCATTATAAATAAAGCTCTACTCAGTCTGTGTACTAATTCTAAAGTAAATAAATATTTAGAAAAAATTTCAAGGTTACCTGATAGTAAGTCCATTTGCAGAAAATATGGCTTGAACATTAATTATCCTCTTGTCAAGAAAAGAAAAGCTAGAAGGAAGGCAAAGAAAGCAAAGAAACTGACAACTAGAAAAGATAGGAGAAAAAGGAAGGCCCCCTCAAGGCCTTGCAAGGGATATTATAAATATGTCCCTAAGACCCATTAGTACAAGCCTTCAGACATCCATATCCATAGCTCTAAACAGGAGAAATGGAATAAGTTAACTTGTTGGTTGTGTGGCAAAACTGGCCATACTTCAAATAAATGTCCAATTGGCGAAGAATCCAAGAAAAATAGAGGCAAGAAATCTCAGCCTCAAAATGTTCATAGGAAAAATGTTAAAATAGAATCTTCCATGTTGTGCACGAAATGTGGTTCAAGGAATCACAAAATAGACCATTGTCCCAATTTTGTAATCAAAGAACAAGCACAACAACAACAACTTGAAGATTCATCCACTGAATCTTGTAGTTCCTCTTCTTATAGTTCTTCAGCTGAAGAGCTAAATATTCATGTTCAAAATTATTTCTATTCAGAATCAGAAAATTGTTAATGTCATTATTCTAATGATTCTGACTCTGATTATTCCAGTGATTCCTCAGATGATGATCCACCAACAATCTAGCAGAAACAACATAAAGAAAAAGTGCTAATGGCTCAGACATCTGAAGAAGATGAACTAAAGATTCTTGCACAAATCCATGCTATGGAAGAAGGAAAAATAAAGAATAGACTTCTTGAAGCATTCCTTGACCAGTTGCACTCCTCAAATTCTTCCAAGAGCACTTCCAAAAAGCCACTTTTTGTGGAATCCTCATGAACGAAACACAAAATATTTTCAAAGACACCAAAGGCAGGACAAAGTTTATTCGCTCACTTTGGGGGAGATAAGTAGAGAAATCCATCACCTCAAATCTGAAATCTCTACTTTAAAGTCCAAAGTAGAAGAGCTAGAGAAAGGAAAACAACCTCTAGCACAAAATACCTCTACAAATACAACTACATATAGTTGGCATGATACATCAGGTTCTAATGAGCAAAAAGTTTAAATCTTTGAAGGAAAAAGGGATCTTGCAATAGGGTTTAGAGAAATGAGAATTCTAACAATAGAATACCAACAACATCATGTTCATGTAGATATATGTATACAAAATGAAATGTTTTCATTAACTGCACTGTTATGAAACCAGCTCAAGAAAAGATAGAAAAGATAGATCAACGCCTTAGAATTCAGCCTCTTCGAGGGGGAAAGCTCCTTTACATTACATAAATGAACAATTCTTGGATGATTCAAATGACAAAACCTCATTTCTATATATAGGAGTCTAAGGAATCACAATATAACCCAGCTGACCTAACAATAATAATAATATAGAGCCATAAATATAACAATAGAGGGATTCTATGGGGCACACTAATAACAATATGGGGGCAATAGGGGCACAACAATATTAATAAGGGATGAAACTATAATAGTAATGGGGTAATCACTATTATTATAGGGACCCAACATGCCCCTCTCCTTCAAAAAAGTGTTGTCCTC
>APFE030382541.1:117870-230207 GCA_000404065.3 Pinus taeda | reverse complement strand
TAAAATAGCACCAATTCCATTTCCTGAAGCATCACATTCCATAATAAAGGTTTTTGTGAAGTCTGGTGTAGCTAAGACAGGTGCTTGGCACATTGCCTCTTTAAGATGTTCGAAGGCCTTTTTTGCTTTTGGAGTCCAGGAAAATGCATCTTCCTTCAATAGTGTTGTTGGAGGTGCTGCTATTCTCCCATAATTCTTAACAAACTTGTGATAATACCGTGTCAACCGGATAAATCCTCGCAGATGCTTTATGGATGTGGGGATTCTCCATTCCTTAATGGCTTTAATTTTGCTAGGGTCTACCTTAACTCCTTCATGAGATACAATATGACCCAGATATTCCACCTCTTGTAATCCAAAGAAACATTTGGATCTTTTTGCATCTAATTGTTTTTCCTCCAATAGTTGTAGCACCCTGTCAACATGTTCAACATGATCCTTCCAAGACTTGTTGTAGATTAGTATATCATCAAAGAATAAACACAAATTTTCTAAGGAATGATTTGAAAATTGAATTCATCAAACCTTGAAATGTTGAGGGTGCATTGGTAAGGCCAAAATTCATGACCGAAATTTCATAATGACCCTCATGAGTTCTAAATGTTGTTTTCAGAATGTCTTCAGTCTACATTCTGATTTGATGATATCGTGAATGAAGATCCAACTTGGTGAAGTAAATTGATCCATGCAATTCATCTAGTAATTCATCAATGACAGGAATGGGAAAGTTATCTTTAATAGTGAGCTTGTTGAGCTCCCTATAATATGGACACATGCAACATGATCCATCCTTCTTGTGCACCAATACTACTGCAGCAGAGAAAGAACTTTGACTCGGTTGAATTATACCAGCCTCTAGCATTTCTACAACCATACGTTCAATTTCACTCTTTTGGGCATAGGGATATCCATATGGCCTAATGTTTGGAGGAACACTTCCTGGAATCAGATGAATAGCATGATCATGATCACGAATAGGTGGGAGACCTTTGGGAGTCTCAAATACCTTGGAATGATTGTCCAAGACTATTTGGAGATCTCGAGAAATAGATGATTCCAATGTGGAAATAGCTAGCGAACATAATTGTGCAATTACACCTTTTCGTTCCTTTTTTAGAAGCTTTGTCATACCATTAGAGCTTATTATCTTTCCCAGTTTCCTTGTAATACCCCTTAATACAACTTCCTTTCCTTCCACATAAAAGTTCATGAAAAGTTCTTGAAAATTAAAAGCTATTGTACCCAAGGATTGTAGCCATTGGACTCCTAATACAACATTAGCACCTCCCATTGGAATGGAAAGCATTGGGCCAGTCAATATATATTCTCCCATGGATAGCTTGATATTATGGCACTTTTGAGAGCAATTTATTGTTCCTCCATTTGCAACCATCACTTGACACTCAAGTGCTAGATATAAGAAGCAATTCAATTCTTTTGCTACCTTACAATGAATAGAATTGTGGGTACTTCCTGAATCAATCAACACTATTACCTTTTTCTTTTTGTTTTGTCCTTCTATCTTGATGGTTTGAGGAGTGGTAATTCCCATCAATGCATTACAAGATATGGTTGGATTCATTTCTTCTTTATCTAGGCTTTGTTCCTAGAGTATATCCTCTTCTTTTGACCTTTCTTGCTCCTTTTCTTCTTCCTCTTCACAATCTATGTAGAATAATTTCTTCTCAGCACACTTATGACCTTTAGTGTATTTGCTATCACAACTGTAACAAAGCCCTTTTGCTCTTTTTTCTTCCAATTGTTGTGGTGTCAACCTTATAGGTTGTGGAAGACCAGGGACAACACTTCCATCTTTATAGTTGTGAGTGGTATGCTTCTTGGTTGCCATAATTTTGCTTTCCATTTTTCTTGCTAACCTGAATGCCTTCTCTAATGAATCAGGTCCCAAAGGTGAACATCATGTTGGATATTATCCTTTAAAGACCCTATGAACACATCAATCCTATGCTCCTCTGGAATATTTTTTACCCTTATGTTCAATTTTTGGAACTCCTCAATCTGCTCCATTATTGAACCCTTTTGTTTGAGACTTATCAATTGCTAAAAAAAGTGTTGCTTTTTGTATCCTCATAATGTGCTGTCAATTCTCGTAAAAATTGCCCAAGTGATAATTTTTTTACGAGAGCAAAGCCATTGATACCACACAAACTGATTTGGTTCCAAATATAAAGTTGCAATACATACCTTTTGTGTGTTTTGCACATTATTCAGATCGAAAAATTGCTCCATCTGTAATATCCATGTTGTGAGATCCTTGCCATCAAACTTCCTCATATCGATTTTTGGAATATCGTGGGTCTTCGATCCAACATTAGAGTCTATGGAGTCATGATTAACATTTCTTTTGTTCTCATCATGAGTTTCCTTTACTACCCTTTCACCATTAGTGACCATTTCTTGTAGCAACTTATTCATATTTATCTTCAATTCTTCCATGTTTGTCTTCAAATCTATTTTCAAATCATACCATCTTAGCTTCCACGTCATTCATCTTAGCTTCTATGCCTTTCTTTAAAAAATCCATCTTAGCTTCTATGCCTTTCTTTAAACCATCCATCTTAGCTTCTACATCTTTCTTTAAAGCAACCATCTTAGATTTTGTTCCTTTTTGTGCAAGTGACACTTGTTGCACTTGGTCTCATAATTTTGATATATCATGTTTCATTTCTTCTTCTTCTTCATGAGTCATGCTAGAGCTTTCAGGTTGCTTACTAGGTGTTTTCATTTTCTTTCCTCAGGGCATCAATTACGGATAATAATACTTTACTATGTCCTTTAAATTCCTTCAAACTAATTTTTCAAACCAAGCTTATGCAAAAATTAAAAAAAAACTACACACCTTTTTTCACTTTGTAAGAGCTTGATATTGAATCTGATGTATCTCTGTAATTTCGGATCATCAAGTTCTGAAATTGTGATCTGTGGTAGCCCCCTGCATCCTCTTTCCAATGCCACTAGTTTGATCCAAATTGGATTCTCCAAGAAAGAGTTATGCACAATCTCACAAGATGACCTGATTATATACCTTTCAAGAAGAGCGAACTTGTATGAAGTTTCACGTGTCACTGTTTCGACCTTTGGCACTGAACGATATATACAAGAAATTAAAATTCGTCCTCTTTCTATACCTTTTTACCAAATTTCAATCCGATGCTCAGAGAGAAAGTTATGTCGATTTTCCCCAGGTCACCTGTTTGGAATGTAATTCAGGAGTCTGCAAAAAGACCAACTTCCTCAGATCATATCTCTGCAAATATATTGCGAAAAGCTCTGAAATTTAAACTCAAGGTTCAGTGTGATTTATTATCAAATGGGTTTTTTTTTTCAGCTTCTGAAACATTGCAGAAACAAAGTTATAGCGAAAATGCCACGATGACCTATTTGGAGCAGCGAAACCCTAGAATCCAAAGCTCTAATACCAAATGTTATGAAACCAGCTCAAGAAAAGATATAAAAGGTAGATCAATGCCTTATAATTCAGCCTCTTCGAGGGGGAAACCTCCTTTACATTACATAAATGAACAATTCTTGGATGATTCAAATGAAAAAACCTCATTTCTATACATAGGAGTCTAAGGAGTCACAATATAATCTAGCCAACCTAACAATAATAATATAGAGACACAAAAATAACAATAGAGGGATTCTATGTGGCATAGTAATAACAATATGGGGGCAATAAGGGCACAACAATATTAATAAGGGATGCAACTACAATAGTAATGGGGTAATCACTAGTATTATAGGGACCCAACATGCCCCTCTCCTTCAAAAAAGTGTTGCCTCAATGCTTGAGTAGTTTTTGGATGCTTTGTGTTAAAATTCTCATTCCTCCCATGTGGAATCTTCAGTGGATAAGTTCTTCCACTTGATAAGATACTCCGAAATTGATCGATTTGATAGCTGTCGAGATCTTGTCTCTGTGACTGCTTCCGGTTCCAATATAATTTTTCCTTCCTCATCAAGTTCTAGCAATATTGTTTGAACTGGGAGCTTGTCGCCTATAACCTTCTTTAAACATGAAACATGGAAAACTAGATGCAATCGAGAAGCTGCAGGAAGCTCCAATTTATATGTCGTAGTACCAATCTTTTGCAACACCTTGTACGGGCCATAATACTTTGGTGATAATTTATTATCCTTATTAGCTTGCTTGAGGGACATTTGCTTATATGGTTGTAGCCGTAAGAATACCCAATCACCTACATCAAAACATTTTTCGCTGCGATGTTGATCTACCTGTTGTTTCATTCTATTCTATGCCAACACGAGGTTATCCTTTAAGAGTTGGAGGACTTGTTATTGATGTTCGATGTGATATTCCACTGCTTGAACCTTAGAATTTTCTCTTAAATATGATGTGATGGATGGTGGTTGATATCCATAAAGTGCCATAAATGGGGTCATTTTTATTGTTGTAAATATTTTGAATACTAAAGTGATTCCTGTAAAGTACTGGGTTTCATCCACTAGGAAAGTTATAGGACTTGGAAACAAAACACACAGATATGATGTCCCTAAAGCTTCCTTATGCTTTGATAGACATTGCATAAAGCTGAAATTTGTAGTAGCAAACATTCTCGTTGACTGTATATTAGGAAATGTCTTCCTAGATGTGGTAGAGCCTCAAGGATCAATCAGATTTAAAGGGAATAGATCTGGATACTTTATCATTGTCCCTACATCAGATGGCAAATTTAAAAGTATTGAAATGCCATATGTTTCAAATCCCAGAGTATCCACTATGGTCCAAGCCATGAAAGAATTGGACAAGGTAGAATCAAAATTGATAGACCTTAAGGATCTAAAGTCTACAATTCAGGTAGAAGAACAACTGAATAATCCTAAAAATCAGAAGAAAAAAAATTTCGATCTTAGAAAAATAATTGAGAAAGAATGTTGCTCTGAGGAACCAAATGATTTCTGGCATAGAAAGCAACATTATGTTGAATTGCCCTATAAATCAGAATATGCAGGAAAACCTTGTAAAAGAAGAGATATTCCTATGAACAAGGAATACAGGGCTCTTTGTGAAAAAGAAATCAAAAAATTACTGGACAGAAAGCTAATCAAGAATCTGACAACCCTTGGAATTGTTATGGTTTCTATGTAAATAAAAGATCTGAACAGATTAGAGGTATCACCAGATTGTTCATAAGCTACAAACCTCTAAATTTTGTCATGACAGATAACACGTATGCTATACCACATAAAGGAGATCTTTTAAGCAGAATTGCAGGAGCCAAGATCTTCTCCAAATTTGATCTCAAATCAGGATTCTGGCAAGTCGCCATTGCAGAAGAGGATAAGTTTAAAACAACATTCAACATACCAGCAAGACACTATGAATGGAATGTCATGCCGTTTGGATTGAAGCATGCTCCATCAAAGTTTCAAAAGGTCATGGACTCTATCTTCAAGCCCTATTTTGACTGGTTGCTTGTGTACATGGATGATATTCTTATTTTTTCTAAGAATTTATGGGATCATTTTAAACATGTACAAATTTTTATACAAGTTGAAAATAGGTATGGCCTTGTCCTAAGTAAGAAGAAGATTGAATTGTTTCAAACTTCCATTAAATTTCTTGGTCATACTATCCAGAAAGGTCGGATAGCCTTACAAAAGCATGCTCTGGAATTTGGAGATAAATTTCCAGATAAAATTACTGACAAAACCTAGCTTCAGATATTTCTTGGTTGTTTGAACTATGTCAGCAATTTTTATTGGGATTGTGCTAAAGACCGGAGCCTACTTAACCAAAGGCTAAAGAAAGATCCTTCACCTTGGACTGAAGCCCACACAGAGGTTGTAAGAAAAATTAAGGCCAAGGTAAAATCACTTCCTATTCTACATGTTTCTAATGACAATGCTTTTTAAATTGTTGAATCAGATGCTAGTGACATTGGATGGGGAGGTATCCTCAAATAGAGAAAATATGGTGGAGAACGGATTGTTCAATTTTCTTTGGGACATGGAACCCAGCTGAAAGAAATTATTCCACCATTGAAAAAGAAGTGAAAGTTGCTTGGAACTCCATTGATAAATTTGAGATCCATTTAGTTAATAAAATTTTCTTATTGAGAACAGATGCATTTGCACTAAAGAAAGTGCTGACAAAAGAAATTAAGAAACCAGGAGAGGCAAAGTTTGCCAGATGGTAGGCTCTATTCGCTAACTTTGATTTTGAAGTTGAACATATTAAAGATTCAACAAATTGCTTGCTTGATTTCCTCAATAGAGAATATATACAATAGTCAGAGCAAGTCATGGTAATTGTTACTAAATGGGATCCTAACCAACAACAATAAGTTTTAAGATCTATCCATGAAGATCAAATTTGGTCAGAATATCAGGATAACTGGAGACCAACATGGTAGTTGCGAAACACCGAGGTGCTAGATGCTAATCTCCAAGCCCACATGGATATTCTACACCTAGTTCTTGAAAGAAGAGTTTTTCCAAAAGGAAGCTGACAGATCCATGATATGGTTTACACCAAAAGCATGGCAACAACACACCAAGCAGAAGAATAATTGACAGACTTCCATGACATTAGCATGATTTGGTTAGAAGGAGGAGATAGAAGCAGAATTTATCAAAAATACTTTTGTATAAATAGAACCAGGAGTACTTGCTAGCCAAACACAACAAATAATGTTGCACTTTGGCCCAGAAACGATCCAAGTTTAATCTTTCCTGACACTATCTATAATTTTTCAAGATATAAGAAATTATGGTGGGACATTTTAAATGTTGATAGAAAGGATCAAATTCATTATACAAAATTAAAATTTGGAGCAATAGGTACTATGCAAGGAAATCAACAATGTGGTTGGTTGCAGGAATGGTGGAAAGACTACGACATCAATAAAATTGCTATCGATCTGGTTTACTACGATTCTTATGAATGTATGCAGTGTAATATTTGTTTTAAATAGAAAATTGTAGATGGTTTTCATTATCCATGCAAGACCGTAAAATATCTTCTCCATCTTTCTAAGCATGGAATTCTACACCAGTACATGACTAGACACTATGAATGGCTAGTCATGACCAAAATAAAGCATCAATATGTATTGAATAAACCCATGATATTCATAAGGATATACACAAAAGCATGGGATGTGTTATCACTCAGGTTGTCCCTAGGCTCCTAATAGGGATACGGCCGAGGTAACCACAAACCAATCTTTGGATTGCAGGTTCTAGCCCACCTACAATCGGAGAGGGCTCTCTCTTTATGATTCAACTTTTGTTGATGATTTTAGGCTAGCTTTCTCGCTTCAAGGGAGTTTTGTTTGTGATTGGATGGAAGGTAGGATTCTCGAACAAAGAGGCAAGGTAAGGTGTGATAAGTTTCGAACCATTAGGCATGGATTCACGGATTGAGGCTTTCTTGTGTTTTCTTGGTCACAAGGGGATACAAAGCGGGATAGCCACACAGGATACAATTATCAATCAGCTGAGAGTATGGTAGGAAAATCAGGGATGAAAGGCAAAGGAGAATAATTTCATCATGCTGAAAAAAGAGGAGAAATGGATGAATGGAATCTAGGAGCAATTAAGAATTCCTAAACATGCATTCATATGTGAAAGAAACAACGTAAACAAGATCATTTAAGTATACATGCTCCTAGCTATTTCTGAAGAAAACATCGAGAAATGCAGAAATTGAACTTAAGGTGTAATGGAACAAATCTTACACTATTCTTTTTTCCTGCAATTTGGAAGGCGGAACAGTGGTAAAAAACATAAAGTAAACAGAGGAGAGAAACACTTATTGAATAATGTAGAAGCACATGAATTCCGTAATGATTCCTTGGCCAAGAGAAAACATCAAGTAGTTTCGTAATCCATGCTTTCAGCAATCTTTGATTATGGAAATTATGACAGTTACAGTGCGAGTCTCCGCTCGGAGAAAATGCTGGAAAGGAGACTGACCAACTACTACTACCAACCAACCAATCCCTTACAAAATTGTTCAGGGTGGTATTTATAAGCAAAATATCGGAAAGACATCATTACAACCGACCTAAATAGGTCTGCTAGAAAACTCTTCAAAAATCTAAGTGTTGCTGGAATTAAATGCAAGTAAATCTTTTTGGCTGCGCTAGGGGCAGCTGAATCAGAAAAGGTGACAATGTGGCCCTTGGGGGCTAGATGTGGTGCTGCTGGAATGATTGTGCTTTGGGAACTGCACTTTTGCTCTGGTGTGAGTTAAATGTGCAATAATTATGATTTGAGGGCTTCAAGTGGCTTCGCCCTCTTTCTATGAATTTGCTGGAAGGTATTAAATGTTCTCGTGCTTCGGGCCGCTGCTCAAGATTTTCATTGATACTCTTTGCCGCTACATTGATGGCTTCCGTTGTCGACTGATACTCTTTAACATGCTTGATTCCTGATGATTTGATCTAATACACTTTAAACTCTATCATTGATCTGTTGCGGTCTTTAAACCGGATAACTTTGGCATGATCGGGAGATTTTCGGGCTTTTCCGGCGCGCAATGGGCTAAGAAATCAAAAGTTTCCCCCAAGATTCCCTGAAATAGCCTATTTCCCATAGCAATGCGCGATTAGCGCTAATCGCGCATCGAAAATTGCCTCTGTTTCTTGTTCTGGAGATCCGAAGTGCGATTTTTCTTCCTGCACGAAGTTTCGGCTTTCTGGTCGCTGACGTCAGCATGACGTCGGCTGTACGGCGGATGACGTTAGCTGTGGTGGGTCCCTGGTACATAATGACATGACGAGGTGTTGATACTAGAGGTAATGCGATGAACTAGCTCCGATGCGATCGCAATATCGCATCGGTGGGGAATGGAGGGTGCTCGAGTTGGGCATTTGGCGCTTGCGACCGCCGACCGCTGATATCGCGTCGGGTGGTGACAGATGGGTCATAACTTGCATGGAGAGGAAAGTGCGATCTTGTGATGCGATCTAGCTTTAAGGTTCTGCGGAGTGTAGGGTTTGGGAGGAAAGAGCAAGTAGGTGGGTGCGAAGGGCACTTGAGGTTTTGGAAGGGGTCAGATTACCTCAGAGGGATTTTATACTCTGGAAGGAGTCCATTGTATCTGGGAGATGGTTTGGAGGTTAAGTGTTCTTGCTTAGTTTCTGGTAAACTGAGCAATTCCCGGGGGTACTTATGGTTATTTTTCAACCAGGGGGAGGGATATGTATATAGGGGAAATTTACTTAATATTAATAGGGGGACGGGAAGAATAGGGAGCTAAATAATAATGTTAGTGGTTAATATGGAGGTGGTAAGAAAGCGCTAAGTTCAAGAGAGCATAGGCTGTTATAAGGGGGGTAGAACCATGCTTTAGAGAAGGTATGGAACAACTTTGAGTGAAGCAGATCTTTACTCAAGCTAGTGTTATGAAAATGATGGAACTTAAGAGGTGTCAAGTAGATCTTGACCTCTTTTGGGGAAGTTAGTTAATGATTGTAGAAAGTAGAGAAGGGGAGTTAGTTATACCTCTTTTGAGCTTCTCGCATGGAATTTCTTGGTGATTGTGTCCCGAATGAGATGACACCTGAAAGTCTGGAACTGGTCAGCAATTAGGATTCAACAACCTCAGAACTACCTACCCAGCCTACTTACCTAGCATTTTTTCTTCTTTTGATTTGGGTGCACTTAGCTTGCAAACCCATCATTCATTTTTCCTTTTGATGCTTTCCTATCTACATACTACCCTTATTTCTTCCAAGGGCCCAGATTAAGCTGTTGGGCTCCTCTGCTTCTCTACCTATCTAAGAATCTACCAAGATTAAGCTATTTGGACATATTTACATTCTCTATATTCTAAAACAGGAAATTTAAACCTAGGGAGACCAAGATTAAGCTGTTTGGACCTCCCTTTAACTGAAAAATTAGCGATACTGGGATAATTTTCCAAAATTTGGAAGGCAATTGAATGAACTTCAAGTAGCCTTCTTTGCTTGGAGACCGTTAAGCAAATATGGAGCATTGCAGCATGCAAAGTACGACATATTTGGCCTGTAAAATGTCAATCATGAAATCTGAATAACCTGCTGCAGCAAGAAGCTAACAGATGCCACAATCATTAAATCATTACAACAAATTTCTAGTAAGTTAAGCACCAAAGTCACAAAATAGTTCAATTGCTTTAGTATATATGAAAGCCTACATAAACCACAAACATTAGAATAATAGCCTTAAAACATCTATGATTCATGCATGAAAATGTGTTGGCTAAAAGGCTTTAAATATTAAGCGAAAGTTTTAAGATACGTAAGTATAATTAACATCACTAGCTCCAACAATGGGGTGTTAGAGCCACTACTTCCTCCCCAAAAGTACTATCTCTATTTCTCTAATTCCAATGGGAGAAGCCAAGGTTAAAGTCCTTTGCATGAGAAATGAGGATCCTTTTATAACTTGAGGCATGAGCTTTCATATCCTCATGACTCTTGAATTTTAGAATTCTATTGACCTTTGACCTTATAGAACCTTTAGACTTCCAAATGACTTTTGAAAAAACATATGAATCTTGGTATTGCATGTCTTTTAGACTTCTATAGATGACTCTTTTGTCTATACATGACTCTTGGAATTCCACTTCCTTGTCTTTACAATGATTACATGATTACATCATAACTTCTACATCATCATGTGATAAGGACTTGACAAGTCACTACTATTGGAGACTTGGACTTGTAATGAATGATGACATGGACTTTCTTTAATGGTGACACGTCTTCAAGTCGTGTCTTTCGATCATTGATGTCTTTACAATACAAAGGGTCTTTGACCTTATGGAATCTTCAGGGTGCTTTGATCATCAAGACTTCAATGTGTTCTTTGTTCTTGAATGCTTCCTTTTCTTGCCTTCTTTTCCCGATATTCTTCATGCATCCTTGCCATGTTGTCCTTGAACTTCCTTTAACTGCAATCACTCATGGGAGGAAACCATTAGCCTGAAAAATATCCTATTCTAACATGTTTCATGCATATTTTTTGTTCATGTCTTCAAAGTGCACTTGGGAGGAAAGGAGAGAATTTGGATACAGAGGAACACATTGAAAGGTTAAAGGGATAAAGAGAAGAAGCTTGAGGGCTTCAATATGCACTCGTGTTCTCAAGAAAGAGAGGCACTCAAGGGAGGGCATAGTGTTGGGTTGTGTTATATTCTTTCCACATAGTTAACAGGGGGTTTGAGGGGTACCCATAACCCCACTTTATGGGGTCTGGGGCAGCGTCCCGGAAAATTTTGGTTTTGGACCCTATGTTAGGTTGGGCGGACCCACCTATGGTTTTGTGCATGATTTTCGCACATGTTTTTTGGACGCAATGGTTTTCGGTCCATGTTTCGGACACGATGTTTTTCGGTCCATGGTATTGGATGCTTCGGCATGTATAAATATGTATTGTAACATTGAAAGGAACATAATGAAAAATCAAGCTGGTAGTCCCAGTTTTGGGATCCAGTGGGAAATCTCTATGTATACGTGTTTTATGTTTTATGCTCTCGCATTTTTATTTTTCCTGTGATTTAGAATTCGTATGCAGGTAATTTCTATACGGGGTGAAAACCTACACATAGGGCGCATGTCTGAAATATGAAGGATGAGGGTTTAGGCTTCCCAAATGCATTGTGCATTCAAGGGAGATAAGGAGGGCACATGGGGCATTGCTGAAGGCTAAAGGGAAAGGATTCAGAGCTTCAAGGTGCACTCATGTTCTCAAGAAGGCAAAGGAGGGAACATGGTGCAGTGTTGAAGAATGAAGGATGGAGCTTCAAGGTTTGAGGGTGGGCTCATGCTTTGAAAAGAGGAAAAGAAGGGCATAGGGCACATTAATAAAGGATGAAAGAGTTAAGGTCAAGATCTTCAAGGTGCACTCATGTGCTCAAGGAGGGTGAAATCCTTCAAGTCGAAGGATTAAGCTTAAAGGAATACTTGGTTATTCAAGGGCACAGTACGGAACAAGGAAAGGGAAACGATGAATAGGAGTGTCCTATGTGCTCTTGGAGGGTGCAGGGTAGACTTTCAAACAATGAAGGATTCCCACTCAAGGCCTAAGAGTGTGATTTTTTACTCTTTTCCTTAATCGGTTCACTTGAACAATCAAAATCTGTCTAACTCTAGAAGATAAAACAAGGGGTGAACTCAATGATTTTAGACATAAAATCATGTGTGACACATACCAATTCATCAAGAAAACTTAGACAAGATTGAAAAATGATAAATAGACATCAAAACGCCACTTTACATACATTTCCCAAGTACAACAAGCAAAGTGTGTGTCACTCCGACCCAAAAGTTCCTTTTTACAACAAACAAACATGTTATGACCATGAAATACACTAGAGACATTCTAATCAATGTGACATCACATAAGAATGATCAAGAACACTTGAAACATATAAAACGAATTGAAATAACACTTGATGACCAAGGAAACACTTGATATAGCAATGAGGTAGGACCCAAAATTTGAATGTCATGAAATGTTTAAAGGGTGTTGCAGTAGTGACAACACTCCCATAGTCCCATCACTTTTGGAGTTGCAATGTGTAGAAAATATGTGATAGGTTAACCTGATAATGCAATATAAATCAAAGGAAAATACTATAACCTACTTCTACTATCAATTTGCGAAAGCTTAAAGATCGAGCTGAATAATATAGCCAAAAGAAGAAGAATCAATGACACAATACACATCAAAATACTTTGGAGAAAGCCTCAGCTAAAAGCCCCACACTATTGTATATCATACATGGTGGAAATAAATAGGAATTATACAAATTCTTAGCTCTCACAGCTAGCTAGCTCTCAGTACAATCCTGAAAGATGATCACAGGCAATCTTATCTTCTCTCCATCCTTCCTCTCTGCCCTCCAAGCTCCTATTTCCTTGCACTATTTATCATGGATGATTAGCCTATTACCAAGTGGAAAACCTTCCTTAAAAACTGCACAATCCTCAAGGATAAATCCTTGACTGCATACATGGGTTTTCTCCATGAGAAAGCACATGCAACTGATAGTACAATATCCTTGAACATTAATTTGAACTAGTTCTTTCTCAGAATAGACATGCATGAGTTTCTGATGAGGGAAACTTCAGTTAATTGTAGTAGCACTAGTTGAGTACATTAATGCATAAAATAACTGTTAACTCACTATTAGTTCCTCAAACCGTTTGGAACTAATTTAACTGGACTTAACTCATTAAATTGAGTCAAAAAATTACAACTCTAATATAACTCAATGTTGGTACCATTCCATTACCCTCTTTTTCTTCTAAAAACATCATCATTTGTCTATATTTTCCCTCCATAGACCCCTTTACATCCATTGAAATTGATTAGTTAATAGCATTATAGTTGTTAGTTTGCATTAAAGTTAATTTATGAATTTTTATGTTAGAAATTAGGAATTTTCAACAAAAAGGTTACAGGAAGACATAACATCCTGTAAATGGTTTATCATCTGACACGTGGCATGACAGGTAAGCCAAAGCAATGGATAGGAACGAGCTCCTGAATGTACATGCATGGAGAGAAATCGATTTTACAGTAGATCAAAAGCTCCTATTTATGCGGTCAACGCTGGGTCAAACCCCAGCCTTTTGGTTACAAAGGAAGTAAAAGCCATGGTTTCCAAAATGGTTTCGTTTTGTCTTTTTGGAAATCGATTCATATTAGAATGACCAAAAATGACTCCACTGTAAAAGTAGAAACATCTGCTTAATGAATGTGCATTCGATTCAGATAGGAAGGCAGATAAAGACTCTGTATTATTTTTGTTTTCAGAACAAGTTACGATTATCTCTGTGTATTGTTTTTAGAACCGAATTCATATATGTGATTGCGATCTTCAGCGTTTGAATATAATTATGATTTTACTCCAGCATTTTCTATGCGTTAATACTCTCGATTGATTGAGTTCATTCCAGTGTACCATTGAAACGTGGACAGGCCCTGTGTGGATAGGTATACTGTTCATTTCGTTTCCATAGCTTTTGAATTTACATAGAACACATATTGTTTAATGTTATTTCCATAACTTTTGAATTTACATAGAACGGATACTGTTAATGTTATTTCCATGCTCATGATTTTGTCAATTCGATTATGATTTCTCACAAATGGTATTTATGGTGATCACTTAAATATCTTATCGTTAGATCATTGAACCAGGTCTTCTAAGAGATTTGATCCAGCGTTATATTTTAAAGCATTTCCATAGACTCTGTTTGTTTATGTATTTAAAGTTTAGTGCGTTTTTTATTTCTTTATGAATGCTTTAGTGTTAACTAGACAAAGTTTTTGTGCACAGCATCCTTGTAAGGGGATTAAAATCTTAGTCTAGCTATACTCTGTATCCTTAAGACAGTTAGATAACCTAGGTGATCTAAGTGTTAAGGTGAGGGGAAACATATCTCAACCTTCTGTAAATAAGTATTGTTGCCTATCACAACAAACACTTAGTTAGGAATCCTTTAAGTCTATAGATTTTAGACGCATGCCTCGAAGTTTACTAACCCTGGTCGATAATAAATCTAGTCTTATCTATCACCCTAGATTGGCCACTACATTTTGGTGCCATTTCCGGGGAGGCGTAGTTAGAGGATTTTAAAAAAAATCAATCAAAATATATTATAAAAAAAAAAAAAAAATGACTATAACTTTAGAAATCATGTTTGCTTATGCCTAGATATAGAGATAATAGAGGCAGATTCACAAAAACCCCCCATCCAAAAACTAACCTATCACCAGGAGAAGATTCTTTGGGAAAACCTGAACACACAACACCAGCTGAGGAAACCACCATACAAAGATTAGAGGATAAACACAAATCAGGCCAAAGACTTACACTTATTGAGAGACAAATCTTATTGACACACGAATCTCAGAAGAAACATCTTCCTAAATCTTCTGCAAAGAGAGAAAGTAGAAAAATAACTCAACAATCTCTAGAACAACTGCTTGGAATGAGTGATACCGAACAAGCAACCAAATCACCAGAAGAATCTATAAAATGGCTGAGGAAGGAGGAGGATCAACAAGAAGACCCACTCTTGAACAACAACGCGATCAAGGAGAGGAGGAAGAATCAACCTTTAAATTTCCTATCCACGAACCAGAAGACAACCTTGATGAGGAAATAAAAATGAAAAACATACCTCCTTCTGTGTTACCAAACTTTTATGGCATGGCTTCAAAAGACCCAGATTCATTCTTGTTTGAGTTTGACATTATATGTCGAACATATGGTTACACAGATGATGCCCATAGGCTTAAACTCTTCCCACCAACATTAAAGGCATCAGCACTAAGATGGTTCATGGGACTTGGTGAGCATGCAATAACTGATTGGGATGGCATGCGAAGAATATTTCTAAGGAAATACCAACCTTATTGTAGATCAAGGGATTCTAAAGATGATATCTTTAGGATGAATCAACAAGAGGATGAAAGTCTAGAGGAGTACTTGGAATGATTTGCTTACAACTTACAAAAAATCAAAACATCGATCCATGACTCTTGATCTCATTAGAACAATATTTTTGAAGGGCATTCGAGAATAATAATTAGATGATCTTAATTTGATGGGAAAAGGTGATATCTCCACCTTACCTTTCGAAGAAATTGCTAATCTATGTGAAAAGTATTCTAGGAGCAAAGCAGAAATTGGAAAAAGAACCATATCATCCAAAGCCACAAAATCTGCTTCAGCTAGTGTCACACGAGCTGAAATAGGAAACTTGTTAGAGGAATTCAAAAGAAATATGTTGAGTACATTAGGGACCCAAATTGACACTCTTAAAGCTAAGAAAGGACAAGAAGAGGAAGATCAAATGATGGCTATCTTTTGTCCGAAATGATGGAAGAAGCATGCCTTAAAAGATTGTCCATTAGAAAATATTCAAGTTTGTGCCTTTTGTACTGAAAATCATGATATATTTCAATGCTCTAAAGTTAAGGTTTTGCATAATTATATTGTGGCAGCTAATACAGATATGGAGAATGTGTATCTATGGGCGCAAAGAGACCATGGCAGCCAAGACCTCCACCTCAAGGTATGTTCCCAAACCAGAATTTACAATTTCCTGCACATGAACATATGTATGCTCAGAATTCATGGAATGTACCCATGCCATGGCAGCACCAAAGTTACCCACAACAACAATGGAGACCATCTCAACAATACTCTCAACAATATCCATCTACCCTCAACCATACCAACCATATTCGCAGCCATATCAACAATACCATCAGCCATATTCGCCATATCCTCAATCATATCAGCAATATCCTCAATAGCAAGTTGTTTACCCACATCAATCCCAATCCACTCAACAAGCATTGCCTGCTCCTCCACCAATAAATCCACCACAATTACAACTTCCATATAACCCCCAACCTCCTAGACCTACTCAAATCCTTGCTCAACTTGTAACAAATCCAAATAATAGAGCAGAGAGACCAACTTACAATGTAGATGAGGGACCCTCATATCCCACATTACCCTTGCAAAATATCAATTTGAGGTCTGGGAAGGTACTTCACAAAGAATCCCCAACAGTTGAAAAACAAGGAGAAAATGAAGAAAATGAAAATGAAACTCCCATTCAAAGGAAACCAAATGGTGACATCAAACACAAACAGATGCAACCATTGCATCCACCACCTTTTCCAGACTGATTGGTCCAAACAAAACTTCCCATGTATATACCATAGTTTTATGTTTTAGATGAGCTAAAGAATGTCTACATAAAAATTCCACTACTACAAGCCATAAAAGACATTCCCATATATACTAAATCCATCAAAGAACTGTGCCTTAAGAAGCCTACTAGGAAAAGAGTTGATCGACAAACCATTCATGTTATTGGACATTTAGCTGGCCTTATGACAAACACCATTTCAATGGAAAAGTATGTTGATCCTGGTATTCCTAGAGTCACTACAATCAATAACAACATACATATTCCAAACACTTTAATTGACCTTGGGGCCACCATAAATGTGATGACTCTTGAAACCATGAAAACCCTCCATCTCACAAACTTGCAGCACACAACAATTGTTCTAGAACTTGCTGATAGGTCTAAAGTGATTCATGAAGGGATTTTGGAGGACATAATTGTTTCACTGGACTCTTGGGAGTATCCAGTGGACTTTTTAGTTCTTCAACCAAAATCCAATTTAGGAGGACACCCTATCATCCTTGGTAGACCATGGTTAACAACTACTGATGCATTCATAGGATGTCGATCGGGTAATATGATCATCTCACGAGGAACTGAAAGAAAACAACTCACTCTTTACCCATCAACACAATCACCAGCAGTAGCACACAATTTATGGCTTGATGATAAATACAATGATAAGGTAGAAGTTCAAACTGTTTTCAACATCAACCAAATCTATGATTTTCAGGAACATGATAATGATGATTTGGTAGAATTGTTCCTCTCTCAACCAGATGTGTCTGAGGAATTGAGGAATGATCAATACCATGCTGCAAATGAACTTCTAGCACAAAATTTTCAGGAGACATGCACCATTCATTCTTTGCAAACAACATTTCACAACATTTTCCCTATCCAATCCATCACAAACACACAAAGTAAGACCATAGAGATTAGTCCAGGAAAAACATTGAATATTGGCACTCACCTAGACTCATCTCAGGAAGAGAAATTGATTCAACTATTGAGAAAATACCGGAAGGCATTTGCCTAGGACTACACCGATATGCACGGAATCCACCCTGAAACATGCACTCATCATATTTATACAGATAGCAATGTTAAACCGGTGAGGCAACCGTAAATACGAATGAATCCCATGCTTCAGGATATTGTTAGAGAAGAATTACAAAAACTGTTAAGAGTCAATTTTATCTATCCTATCTCTGACAATCAATGGGTATCTCGATTAGTCGTAGTGCCCAAGAAAAATGGTAAGTGGAGGATTTGTGTTGACTACAGACAATTGAACAAAGCCACCCTCAAAGATTATTTTCCACTACCATTTATTGACCAAGTGTTAGACACACTAGCTGGGAAATCATCATTTTCTTTTCTTGATGGTTTCAGTGGCTACAACCAGATCAGGATAGCCTTAGAGGACCAGGACAAAACCACTTTTACTTGTCCTTGGGGCACCTATGCCTATAATGTTTTTCCATTTGGACTTTGCAACACTCCAACTACATTCCAGAGAGCTGTATTAGCTATTTTTGCTGATTTAGTTCATGATTGTGTTGAAGTTTATATGGATGATTTTTTAGTGTATGGTGATTCATTTGAGCATGCATTAACAAATATTGAAAAAGTTTTGAAGAGATGTATTGAAGCTAGTTTGTCCCTAAGCAATGAAAAATGTTTTATCATGTTAAATGAAGGGATAGTATTAGGACACTATATTTCTTCTCACGGTATTAAAGTTGATCCATCAAAAATTCAGATCATTGTTGATTTGCCAATTCCGAAGACTCAAAAGGAGGTAAGAAGTTTTCTTGGGTATGCAAGCTATTACAGAAGATTCATTGAGCATTTTAGTCGAATAGCTTTACCTTTGTTTAAACTTCTAGCCAAAGATGCACCTTTCAACTGGAATGATAATTGTCAACAAACATTCGAAACACTCAAAGCAAAGCTATCAACTGTACCAGTCTTAAAAGGACCTAATTGGGACCTACCATTTCACATCTTTACAGATGCATCTGATACTGCAGTAGGTGCCTCATTAGGCCAAAAAGAGCATTCTTGTCATTATGCCATTTATTTCATTAGCAAAAATCTAACACCTGCAGAATTAAACTACATAGTCACAGAAAAAGAAATGCTTGCAGTCATACATGCTATGAATAAATTCCAACATTGTATAACTGGTTATGAGGTTTTTGTACATACTGACCATTCTGCCACTAAGCACTTAATGAATAAACCAGTAACTAGAGGCAGAGTTACCAGATGGTTGTTATTGTTACAAGAATTTAACATCACAGTGTTGGATAGACTAAGTAAGGAGAATCAGGTGGCAGATTTTCTTTCTAGACTGCAAAATCAAGGTGAGGTTGTTACGGTTGAAGATTCTTTCCCAGATGAAAAATTATTTGCAATTTTAGTAGTGAATCCTTGGTATGCTGATTTGGCCAATTACTTGTCCACAGGAAGAACACCACCATCTTTTACTTCAAAGGAAAAGAAGAGGCTAATCAAACAGAGTGCTCGATACTCATGGGTTAATGGCGATTTATTTTACACTGGTTATGATATGATTATTAGACGATGTGTAAGAAATGATGAAATTATTAATTTTTTAAAATCTTGCCATGATGAACAGTGTGGTGGGCATTTTGCAGCTAAATGAACAGCATTCAAGATCCTTAGTCTTGGATACTACTGGCCATCTATTTTCAAGGATTCCAAGAAGTACGTGAAGAGTTGTGATAGCTGTCAAACAATGGGTAGGCCAACAGCTACAGATGAGATGCCACTTCAGCCTCAAGTACACCTAGAGCCATTTGAAAAATGGGCTCTAGACTTCATAGGACCCATCAATCCAACTTCCAATGGTAAGAGGTACATCTTAGTATGTACCGATTATGTGACAAAGTGGGCCGAAGGTAAAGCACTAGTCCGGGCAACTGAACAGATAATGGTAAATTTCCTCTTTGAATAAATTTGTGTAAGGTATGGAGTACCAAGGGAGATAGTAATAGATCAAGGTACTCAGTTTACTTCAAAGTTAGTTAAGGACATCACCGAAAAATATCAAATCAAGCACCGAAGAAATACACCTTACCATCCACAGGCCAATGGCCAGGTGGAATCATCAAATAAAACATTGGAAGGAATTATCACTAAGACCGTAGCAATGAATAGAAATAATTGGGAGGAGAAGCTCAAAGATGCACTCTGGGCTTATAGAATCACGTGGAAGAATACTACAGGATTTACACCATATCAATTGGTGTATGGCAAAGAGGTAATTCTTCCTATTGAGTTTCAAATACATACCTTTAAGATGGCTACAGATTTGGGAATTGATCTTAATGAAGCACAACGAGAAAGAATTCAGCAGTTGAACTAGCTGGATGAAATGAGGCAGCAAGCAGAGGAGACAACACTCCTCATGCAAAAATAAAGGAAGTAGTGGCATGATGCACATATCAAGAAGAAACATTTCAAAGAAGGAGATTAGGCTTTACTCTTTGACTCTAAATTCAGAGATCATAAAGCCAAGTTTACTGCCCATTGGATGGGCCCATACGAAATAGTTCAAGTTCATGAGAATGGATCAGTCCAGATTATTACCATTGATGGAGAAGGTCACTCCTTTCTTGTCAATGACCATAGGTTAAAACTCTATCACAAGCCCATCACCAAAGAGGATTTTCTTCAAACTGTATCTCAGCAAAGGGAGGTTGAGATATTGCAGCCTTCAGCTGTAGTATCTCTACCTTAGTCCATTTCATTTTCATTTTATCACTTAAAAACAACAAATATAAAAAATATAAAAATAAAATAAAATAAAATAAAAAATAAAAAATAATAATAATGGTTTAGATGTGAAAACCAGACTCTGGCACACTCTAACCCTGAATTCTTACTTGAAAACCAATTCTTTGGCTGGTAAGAATTCCTTGTTCTTTTTGTTTCTTGTTGATTTATCACTTCAATCATGACTTGAGGACAAGTCAAAGATTCAGTGGGGGAGAAGCATCAACATTTTTGTTTTTTATCTCATCTCCTCACTGCAAATTTTCAAAGAGTTTATCTCTTCATTGTAAATTCTCAAGAAGTTTGTTTCAACACTTCAGTATTTCAATAAAGAAGTTGTTTGTGTCTTTGTTTTAATCAGAGGGACCTATTTGTAGCACTATGCAGTGGGACCTGTTCAGAAGACCATGATACCAGCACCAACAATAGAGGGACTGTTCAAAAAACATAAAAGGGACCTGTTAGAGACTTCTACCTCAAGCCACTTCAGCAAAGATTCAACAAAGTTCAACGGAGATCCAAAGGTTGCTTGTCATCAAGCCTCCATCAAGCATCAAAGATCAAAGAAGCTGCACACATATAGTCTTTTCCAGATTTCGAAGAGGCTGTGCAAACATTATCCAGATCTCAAAGGGACCTGTTGCATCCAAATTTATCTTAGAGGGACCTGTTATGGACAACAAAGATTCATCACATCTGAACAAGAAATCCTATCTATGCATGCCAACTCAACTCTTTATCAACCAATAAAAGTGTAAAGTATTGTTATCATTTTTATTTTTAACATTTAAATTCTTAGATTACTTTAGTGTTAAATGTGATGACTGTAATTTCTTATAATCAATTTCAAAAAAAATTTACCCACATATCCACCACTCTCGTCATATTTCTAATCCCTACCATTTTCCAACGTTCTAGCCTATCCCCATACTTTTCCTATGATTTCTAATCCGCTATCCCACGACCCTCCCAGCCTTGCTACTCACTCCCTATCAGTCATCGAAACTTACTCTCGGTCCAACATCTCCTTAGTTGGTTAAGAACTAATGAACAAAGGACAAGTGGTGAACTCTCAGGAAGCCAAATGTTATATGGTTTCATGCATTGATTTGTTTTGAATCGACCAACTTATGACATGATCGCTTGACCAAGTCGACTCATGCAAGCGACTATCCATTATTTACAGCCCCAGTACCTCATACATGCTCGCGGCGTTCTCATGATGGTATTCACACAACCCAGTACAACTACTTCCCTGTCATTAAACTATGAATATGCTCTGTTATTATTACATTGAATTAGGTCGAGTCGGTTATTAGATCCTATTTCATTCTTAGTTGTAGAAGTGTGTTCCACATTAGAAATTCAGTGTTTTTATTTTCAAAAAAGAATGGAGGCCGAGAATGCCAAGTGCTACGAGAGCAAAGCACAGTGTTTGGGCTCACAAAAATTCTATCTCCGCCACAATTCAAGGCCAGTCATCCGGTCACTACTCAAGCCACTGAAGGAGCTGATTGCGAAGAACAGAGGATGCCACCAGGTCAGTTGTGTGGAGTGAAGAGCAAAGGTAACAAACTAAAATACCCTTGTTCAATTAATAAGCATAAACAAAGAGGGTTAGAGCATTAATTCTCTGTAGAATGACTAATAGAGTAGAACCAAACACATTTGATAGCTCCCAGTACCACGATGACTGCATTGAAATTTTGAGAGAGAAACAGTGGCTACTCTTCTTGGAAAATTTTAATGGAAGCAACGAGGAAGTGACTAAACAATTTGCCTTTACATTCAATGGGGAGAAGGTGTTGATAGGTAATTTCTCATTTAGAGTCTCAGAAGACACTATAGCACAGTCCTTAGGGATCAGCCTAGAAGGAGAGAAGTACTTCAAGGCTAAATAGTTCAAAGAGAAGTCATGGACCCAGTTCATGTCTAGGTCGAGGGTTTCATCAGTTAACTGGAAGAAGGGGGTCCAAAGGAGCTGGTTGATACATCCATGGGACGAGATGGTGTATATCATCCAAAAGTTTGTTACATGCGAGGGTCGATATAGCATAGTCTATTTGTACCATATTAAACTCCTGTTACATTTAAAGGGGCAGTGCACTATTAGTTTACCATATTTCCTCTTGCAAAGCTTGACCAAGATGTCGAAGACCATCCAAAAGCAGAAAGGTAATGAGGACAAAAGTCTATATCATTTTGGGTTAATTAAGATTCTCGTTGAATTTGAAGTACAAAGAAGGGGAAAGACATGGAAGGAGTTCCTGGTTGCCAATCAAATCAAGGATAGCGAAGATGAGCAAGAGCAGCATGAGTACTCAGGATACATGCTTGACATTGATGAAGAGATTCCTGTGCATAAATCAAACGATGTCCCTCCACCCAGTAGCAATGTGAGGACGAGAAAAATGAGACAAGAAGCTGCCCAGAAAAGGGAGCAGGACAAAATTTTCACAACCTATACAAGGAGATCCAGGAGAGCACAAAAGACCCAGTCACAAGAATATCAACCTGAATCCAATGCACATGCACCAATGGATATCGAAAGCAGTGCTCACTCACAGCATGGACAAGAAGCCGAAGTGGAGGTTGAGAGCAATAATAAGCAAGGAAAGGAGTCACCACCTACAGTTAAGAAACAAAGGAAATTGGAGAAGCAAATTGAAATATTAAAAGAAGAACTGATGCAGGCCAACATGCTGGAAAAATTTATTAAAAAGGAGAATGAGATGTTAAAAATTCATAGTAAGAAAACCCAGCAGAAGAATGAAAAGCTCAAGGAGCAAATTAAAGAGCTCAAGACTGAACAGGCTGACATTTGTAACTGGGCAACCAAGTGGTATACCCAAAAGAAAGCCATCAAGGAGAAATACAAGAGTTTGAAGCATGAGCTCCACATCCAGAAGGAAGCCCAGGCTAAAGAGAACATAGATGCATTGTTGAAGGCAGCAAAGGTTCAGGCAGAGACAGAGTATAGAGGCAACACATCAAACTTAGCATGAGGACATGCTAAGACATTAAGCTTGGGGGAGATGTTGGTACCATTCCATTACCCTCTTTTTCTTCTAAAAACATCATCAATTGCCTATATTTTCCCTCCATAGACCCCTTTACATCCATTGAAATTGATTAGTTAATAGCGTTATAGTTGTTAGTTTGCATTAAGGTTAATTTATGAATTTTTATGTTAGAAATTAGGAATTTTTAACAAAAAGGTCTCAGGAAGATATCACATCTTGTAAATGGTTTATCATCTAACACATGGCATGACAGGCAATCCAAAGCAGTGGATAAGGATGAGCTCCTGAATGTACAAGCATGAAGAAAAATCGATTTTACAGCAGATCAAAAGCTCCTACTTATGTGGTCAACACTGGGTCAAACCCCAACTTTTTGGTCACAAAGGCAATAAAAGCCATGGTTTCTAAACCGGTTTCGTTTTGTCGTTTTGGAAACCGGTTCATCTTAGAATGACCGCAAATCATTCCACTATAAAAGCAGGAACAACTGCTTCAATGAATGTGCATTCGATTCAAGATAGGAAGGCAGATAAAAACTCTGTATCGTTTTTGTTTTCGGAACAAGTTATGATTACCTCTGTGTATTGTTTTGAAGAACCGAATTCATATATGTGATTACAACTCTCAGTGTTTGAATACAATTACGATTTCACTCCAGCATTGTCTATGCGTTAATATTGTCGATTGATTGAGCTCATTCCAGTGTACCATTGAAATGTGGACGGGCCCTACGTGGATTGGTATACTGTGCCTTTCGTTTTCATTGCTTTTGAAATTACATAGAACACATTTCCATTGCTTTTGAACGCATGTCGTTTAATGTCATTTTCATAGCTCTTGAATTTACATAGAACGCATAATGTTGATGTTATTTCCATGCTAATGATTTTGTCAATTTGATTACGATTTCTCACAAATGGAATTTATGGTGCTTGATTAAAGATATCATCGTTAGATCATTGAATCAGGTCTTGTAAGAGATTTGATCCAACGTTATGCTAGATAGAGTTTTGTGCACAACATCCTTGTAAAGGGACTAAAATCTCAGTCTAGCTATACTTTGTATCTTTGGGACAGTTAGATAATCTAGGTAATCTAGGTGTTAAAGTGAGAGGAAACATACCTCAACCTTCTGTAAAGAAGTATTGTCACCTATCACAACAAACACTTAGTTAGGAATCCTTTATGTCTATAGATTTTAGGCACACACCTCGAAGTTTACTTACCCAGGTCGATAATAAATCTAGTCTAATCTAGCACCCTAGATTGTCCACTACACTTCATAAAGGTCATCTTCATCTAAAGCTTCCAAAAAAGTCATCATCTTCATAAGCCATCAGAAGTCTATAGTCATTACTATTTTCATCTTCATCACTATTTCATAAACCATTGCTATCTTCATGAGTATAGTAGCTCTTTTTACTCAGGAGTAGAATTCCTCAAGGGATGGTGAAGGAATTATGAGGCATCCAAGATCAGTTTGGTTTTGTGATATTGAGATCGATTTAGGTGAGATCACGGTAGTTTTAGGGTTGAGGTTGTTTTAACCTGTAGATTTCATTGGTTGTTTATGGATTGGTTTATCCAATGGGGTCCCACATTCATGCTTGGAATATGGCACAGAGGTGATTAGCTAAAAGAAATATTTGGTTTAGACCAATCTATGGTTGGGTGGTACATGGTAGTCCCTGACTTGGTTGGATTTTTCATATGATTGATAAGAGCTATTTACCTTGTAATTCATGAATAATGTCGAAAATAGCAACAAGAAATGATAGAAATTCTTACACAGTAATTTGTCACTGCTTTCACTCCTAGTCCATCTACTGTGTCATGTGTCCAAGTCAAACATGCTCATGTTAAACAAATGCTCTCTTATACTGCCAATTGACCCACTTTTCCTAAGTTATCTACCTCATCACGACTATGGGCTTAGTAGACGCGCTGAAAGGTGCTCCTAAACAGTCCAGCCGCGCTGTCAGCGCAGAAGTACATCTGATTCCCGCGATGGTCTGATTTCATACTCCAACACGAGATTCCTTATTCTCTTCAACGATGATCTGACTAGCTGTGTTGCTCATTAGCGATGTCAGTGCTGAAGCTCTGTGATGTACCTGCAAATTATGCGAATTTGTTCCAACAGTCGGCCTTCTGGATGACTCCATGTTGAGATTGCAACAAGATGATGGAGCTTAGTGAAAAGAGTCGCCTTCACTAAGTGGGCCCGCAGGCTATTTTTGGCGCAAGTCTATTTTTAGACTATGTCTATTTTTAGACATATGGATCATGTCTATGGATTGCAGGTTGTTGTTTATGGATGATTGATCAAGTTGAGAAAATAGATGGACTTCTATTTTTATCACAGCGGAGTGACTGCTCATTCTAAATATAGAACAGTCAAATATTATTAGCTCATAATAATATTTAGACTATAAACTTTGTCTTATTCTCTTGGAGCACTTCAGGATGAGCTACGGATGTGGTACATGCAGATCCCAGAAGGAAATACGTGGTTACCTATGGGATGACTAATATTTGCATGCAGGACTTCAGTTAGAACTCAAGTGATTTGAGTTTAGTGGACTGGAGGTGCAGTTGATGGAGTTGTGTTCAGTTTAGCTTTGTTAAACTAGTTGTATTTAGTCTAACTGGAAAATAGACTAGAGATGAGTTGGGTGAATTAGTTATTAATAATTCACAAGTTATTAACTCATAATACAACTAATGAATACATCAGTTAACTCAGTTGCATGTCAGTGCATGTTCAGTTCAGCAGGGACAGGTGTTAGAGAATCAGATTGCTATCAGTTGTGACTATAGTTGTGCACCAGATCTTGCACAAATCAGGGGATTGAGTATGCCAATGAGTTTTCCCACATTGTAGCTTGTTCTCACGTGATTTAGCCAAGGAAAGACGTGGCTGCCTTGGAATTATCACCCGTTCTTGTGCAGGTATTGAGCAGCGGAGGTAGGCAAGCAGCGGAAGCGATTTGAGCCAGTGATTGATTCAGATCTGAGCTGTATTGTGTGTAACAGGTGGAGCTGGTACTGGATTGATTGTGATAAGCATTGTACTTTGTAATGTTACATGGCTCAATCATTAATATACAGATAGTTGGGGTTTTTAGCGAGATGCTTTCCCCAGGATACATACTGTGTTAATGTGTGAACGCTCTTGATGTTTTATTGTTATTGATGCTTCTATATTGATGATCAACGTAGAGGAGCTTATGTATTGTGTATGTTTTCCGCAATAGTACATGATCAGGATAATCTCTGTTGAATATGTGTTAAATTATTCAAAATTTCTACATCAATTTCAATGTTCTACTTCTATTTCTCGGCATTCCAGGAGGTGAAGACAAATGCTGAAGTACATATAAAATGTCAGCGTACCAAGGATAGGAAAGAAACATTTCAGATACCTGAACGGATGAATTCTCGTCATCTTCATTGGACATGGCAGCAATCAAATTTATGTCTACAACTTGCAAATTTGTTTCAGCCATTAGCTTGGCGAGTCCTTGACCTTTGATAAGCTTGGTGGGTTTAATCTCTACATCATACTCTAACAACGCAGCAATCCACTTACCCCGTCTGCCTTCTGGATCTTCTTGTACTAAAATATCTTTAATTGCTGTGTTAGGAACATAAGCTAGAATATGGGAATGCAATATATACACACGGAAATCTTTCAAAGCCTTTACAAGTGCAAGTGCTTGCTTCTCAATGATGTTATATTTCAATGCTCCATCTCTAATAATCTGACTGAAAAAAGCAATGGTATTTTCAATACCTTCCCTCTTCTGCATTAGTACAGCTGCCAAAGTGTGCTCAAAAGCAAATGAGAAAAAAATAAAATCCTGAGTGTAGTCGGGACTGATCAAAATAGGAGCTGAAAAAAGAGCTAACTTCACTAAATTAATTGATTTCACTGCCTCTTCGATCCACTTTACCTGACTTTCCTTCTTGATTATGCTTGTGATCTCTCTAATATGCTTTGCTAGATTTGGAATGAAGCGACATAGAAAATTCAGTTTACCATTGAAGGATTGAATTTCTTTCTTGTTCTGGGGCTGTTCAATTTGTTGAATGGCTTCAACACGTGCAGGATCAACACAGATGCCATCTTTAGATATGATGTGGCCAAGAAGTTTGCCTTCATCCATGGCAAAAAGACTCTTTTTCGGATTCAGCGATATGCCATATTTTTTGCACTTTTGGAAAACAATTTTCAAATGATACAAATGTTCCTCATCAGAATTTGAAAACACGGTTAAGTCATCAAGATAAACAACTAAAAATACATCTTTCTCATTGGCGAAAGCCACGTCCATTGCACGCTGAAAGGTGGCTCCTGCATTTTTCAAACCTATCAGCATCTTTGCATAATGAAATGTTCCCCATGGAGTAGTGAACGTTGTCTTGTCACAGTCATCTTCATGCACTAAAATCTGATTGTATCCTGAATAACCATCGAGTAGTGACATCCTTGATGCTCCAACTACTCGCTGCAATATATGATCCATTTTGGGCAGCGTATAGTTTTCTTTTAAGGACACCTTATTCAAATTTCTGAAATCAATGCATAAACGGATCTCTCCTATCTTCTTCCTTACGGGCACCAAGTTTGATATCCAATCTGAAAATTGGACAGGCACAACGATTCCTGACTTATACAATCTGTTTACCTCTTTCTCAATTGATGGCAACAGCTTCAGATTGATTCTCCTCAACTTTTGACGAAAAGGCTTCTGATTTGGCTTAATAGGAATAGTATGTTGAATGATATTTGTGTCATATGTTTTTAGATCCGAGTAATCCCATGCAAAAACATCAGAAAATAAAGACAACAATTTCACATATTCAACTTTTATCTTTGGTGACAATGACCTTGATAGCTTAACCATCTTGGGATTCTCAGTTGTTCCAATGTTTACCTCTTCAACACCCTTTTCAGTCGGTCTCAATGTCGGTTTGCGGGCCACATCATCTTGGTCAAACAACTCCTCTAGAGGAATCAATCCCTTAGGAATAATGTTGTCCTTAAGTTGCAGCACATCCATTTGATTTACTTGTATATTGTCAATACCATTATCATTTTCAGTATCTATTGAGGAACCCTTGAACTTACACTTATTTTGCAAAAACTCATTGATCTCTTCATCATCTTGAAAAACTTGCCAACATCGCTGATTGTCCAGAACAGTGGGATGATGCTTCACATGAATCTCAAATTTGTTGCTAGAATTCATTGGAATTTTTAAATTGCTTGTTGCCTTAGCAAGTCCATCAACAACACCATTTTGTATGCGAGGCACACATGTCAAGGTATGATCAGAAAAAAACTTCAAAATATCTAAGACTGCATTTCGATATGCTCTCATACAAGGATGCTTGGCCTGAAACTCACCTTTAACTTGCTTTATTACCAACTCGGAATCACCATAGACCGCAATCTTCTTCGTTTTCAGTTTTCTAAGAATCTTCAGGCCAGCAATGAGAGCCTCATATTCCACCTCATTATTTGAACAATCAAGTGCTAGTTTGTAGGAACACACTCTCACTTAGCTTGGAACTTTGTCTTGAGCGGAAAAAGGACTTCGAATCCACACACCAATACTAGCACCATCACTTCCTACTGCACCATCAAAATCCATGGTCCAAAGACCATCTTCATCCTCCTCCAAGTGCTGAAATTGTACTGCCTCTGATTTTTCTGTTTGCTGCCCCTTATCTTGAGCTGTCTGCTCCATGGTAGCTTGCTTTTCTCCTCTTTCCTTTTGTAGAACTTCTCTGAAATTTTCGGTGATCTCTGGTATATCTTCCGCCTGAACTAAATAACTATCTAGATCATTAAAACTATCAGCAAATAAAACAAATGACTCCAAATCTGTATGTACATAATTTACAGGATGATTGATTGGCTTCTCTTTGCTAGTTATTTCATCTCTAGTTATTTCAAATCTTTGTATGTATTTCATCTTTTGCTCTCGATATAGCTTTCTCATTTGACCAAAGACTGGAATTGTGGCATAAGAAAAGTCTAATTGTAGAGTACCCTTCAACTTAGCTCCCCAGGATCTTGAAAGTAGCATACCAAAACGTGGAGGAATGTCCGCTACAACCACATCCATTAAGACATTCTTCACTGGGATTTGGTCTAAACTAACAACCAAATCTCTGATGAGCCTGATACATCTCACACGGCTGGAATCAAATGAATATAAATCATGATATTTTCTGGTAATGTCTAACCCCATCTTCTCCATGATCGCCTTTGGCATCAAATTGTGTGAAGCACTCGAATCAAACATGGAATTGTGCAAAACATATTCATGCAATCTCAAACAGATATAAAAGGGAGGAACATCACTATCAGGGGACTGACCATCCAATGTTGGTCCAAAAATCAATTCTGGCTGATCATCTTCAATATTCACTATGTCCAACATGAGATCAAAATTCAAAATTTTAGAGACTTGACCTCGATAGCTGCTGTTTTTCATGATTTCAATCAAAGGAATAGATATTTTTAATTTGGAAATTTCATTTTCCAAACTAAATGCTGAAACTTTTTTGACCTCTTTGACTGGAACCTCTCTCCTATATTTGATTATAGCTGCCTGATTTGTCTTTTTTGCTGTTGATATCTTGCTAGTTGTGGGATCAATTATCTCTTTTCCTTTCTTCGGTGGTATCGGTGAATCCGTCTTTGGTGCTGTAGCTTCTTTTCTTTTCTGAATTGGATTGATGGGCACATCTCAGTTTCTCAACGAATACTGCTTCTGTTGATTGGACAAGGCATTCAAATATCCTCTTTGGTAATCATCTAAATCTGCATCATTAGCTAAGATAAAATCTTCATCTTGCTGGGCACCTGAACTTTTTCCATACTCTTCTTCTTCAGTGATGTAAATGGGCAAATCATCAGGAGTAAAGAAGTGGTTTTGGTCCCCTACTCAATCAGCATCTTCATCTGAATCTTGACTCACAAAATTCTGCAAAAGAGGAGTCTTGATTGGTTGCTGAGCTGCCGGCTCTTGTACTCTTGGTTCATGCTGCTTAATTCTGTACTGAGGTTGTTGTTGGCCATGGTAATTTGGATTATGAATCTGCGGTTCTAATTTTTCAAGGCTCAGTCTTTTGAAAATCTCACGAAGCCAAGGTGGTTCTGATGTAGATTCTTCATTTTTCTCTTCCTTCAACCATGCTCTCTTTTCGTTCAGATTTGCCTCAACATTGACAAAAATCTTTTGCATATCTTCTAAAGTAGGCGAATCTCTATCCCGTAATGAATAAGCCATCTCTGGATCAAAGCCATCCGGGAATTTGAGAAGAGATGATTTTCTAGATGGTCTTAAATCATCCGAAATAGCATTATAAACTGTATTGAACCTGATAATGTAGTCTTGGATTGACTCACCATGATTGCGTTTGATATTATTGTACTCGGCATTGATCTGAAGCGGATCCTTTCAGAGTTCCCAACGATCTAGAAACTACTTCTGAAGTTCAGCTAACGTAGGTATACTTCTAGCTCCCAACCCTCAGAACCATTTTCTTACCTCTCCTCCGAATGTTTGTACAAACAATCACATAGTTACATCCTCTTCATCAATCTCATATAAATCATAAAACTTTGTCATTTTTTCTATCTGTTGTTGAGCGGACACACTTTGAGGAGTGCCATCAAATAAAGGAATCTTACTCTGATAGTCCGTGGGCATATCATGCAATTGCTGAGGTAAAGCAAGAGGTGCGAAACGAGCAGCCATTGCTCTTGGTCGATTTACTCTAGGTGTTGTTGGTGGAGTGGGTGTAGTTACTGTATGAGGAATATGCGGAGGAGAAGCGACGTGGGATGAATAAGGGCAATTGGCTGCAGATTCTGAATAAATAATTATAGGCTGCACAGGAATGGTAGGAATGAAAGGCGGTTCAGTAGGAATTTTAGAGGTAGATGTCGTGACGGTGGATCCGATGTTTGCAGATACAGCTTCTAAGAAATAAACAAGATTGGCAGCTTGGATGTCGGTTTGAAGGTGCCTCAAGATAAAATTGTCAATTAATTTATTGTGCCTTTCAAATTCAAGAGCTGCAGCAAAGTCAGGATTTGGAACAATAGAATCAAGAGCGTTTTCAGACTTGGTTTTAAATAATGACAACTCAAACTTTTCGTCAAAAGGAAGTTCTTCAAGGTATTCAAAAATTGCGGGACATGAATGAGATTTAATCAAGGGAGTCGCCGAGCTTTCTTGACGGAGGATTTTTCAAATCAAATTTGGATTTTCGTAAATAGGAGGTGGATTCAGATCTGGATTAGCTCTTGTATGTCTTTTTGAAGCCAATGTGTTTATCAGAAGATCAAAAGAATTAAAGCAATTCAGCCAAATCGTTTGCTAGACTCAATCATCCAAAGGTCTGGAATGAACAAAAGTACTGGGGTGATTTGCAAATCAAGGTTTCACAAGCTAACCAGAGATCGACTGAAGCAGCATTTATCTACTTCCGCTTATGCATAGTAAGAGAGTTTCGAAAGCTACCTGGCGTGACTTCAGACTCTGTCTAAGATTTGTGAAACAAACTCATCAACAAGCAAACCATTTGAGATTCCTTCCCCAGTATGGTCGCCACTATGTTAGCGCTCAAATCTACCTTAGGCTGAAATAAGGTGAGGCTCAAGGCCACATCAAACCACGCTTAGCCTCATAGCTAGCCCTACGAGGACGGGAGAGGGCTCTCTCTGGGCCAAAATTGGCAAAAGATAATCAAAGAGGCTCGAGATGACCGAATTGATGACTAATTTTAGACTAGGTATGAAGTACAAAAAGTTTCGAATTGATTTTTAAAGATTTTGTTGAATTCAAGGGAAGGGCAATTTTGGATGCGGGGATGAGGCACAGCTTTTGCAGAGGTCTACTTGGGGCAAGATAGGCGATTGTATTGATTCCTTAAAGCAAGTGATATGAGTATATCAGACTGGTGAGGAGCTAAGGAGAGCAAGGGGGTCTCAAGGATTCTCCTTAAACTGAAGAAAACATAGAAGATTAAACAAATTTAAAGGCAGAGCATAGCAATTTCATGGATTCTACCTTAACACTTAATTTGTTTAACTACAAAAGATTCAATAGAGAAAATGATACACATACACAACTTACAAGTACTTAGAGAAACACACCATCAACACATAAAGCCACAAGGATCCCAAATAGTGTTGCAAAACCCTGGTCTTTCCTTTGCCAAAAATGCAGATAAGATATGTACAATATAGTCTCAAGCTATTCCCAAGAGTCCAACCCTAAAAATGACTAAGAACATACATAATATAGGCAAGCTAACACATTCCCTTGCCTCTAGGGGTCGAGCTCATCATCCTAGGAGCTGTTTCAACCAATTCTAAACTAAGCACTACAATCTAGGCAGTCAAAAGAACTTGCCTCTATAAGCTAGGAAACCAATTCATTCATTACATTTTTGCTATTTTATGAATGAATCATTTCGAATAGGTAAATAAGTGTCATAACAACATGAATTTCCAATAATTACATCAAGGAGGGTGAAAAATCCCAACACAAGTCAAAACTGGTCAAACTGGGTTGATTCGCTAAGCTGAGGAGGAAAACTGTGCCAAAAAACCCTGTGTGTCGCGCGCTTGAGCCCTGTGCGCCGCGTTCCTTTCCAGCTGCTTTTGGGGCACTTCCTAGCATCAAAATTGAGATTAGGTTGGCTTGTTGGAAAGACATGGATGTCTAATTTCCAACATGAGTGGAATTTTCCAATTTGGTCTCCATTTGACCCTCCAAAAGTGGATTCTCCCAGAAGTACTTCCTGCTGATGCAAAAAGTGGCAAAAAGGTGATTTTCATGATTTTTTTGAGCTTTTGATCACCCAAAACCTGATGAAATGCCTTGGAAATTTTTGAGAATGTGTATTTCATCATGAAAAATCCAAAATTTAAGCCACTTGTGATTTTGACCTCCCCATCTTGTGGGTCGCGCGCTGAGCGCGACGCATAGAGCCCAAAAACCTGTTTCGCAAGCCAAAAATTTTGGAACGACAAAATTTTCTCCAAATTTTCCCAAAATTGGAGTGAAGACACTTCATCATGTATCATGCTCAACTAATGAAGCCTCGGCCAAGACTCGAAGCGGATCAGGCCTTTTGCGTTATTTTTGTGCTTTGCTCAAATGCCTCTTGAGGATCTTCATTCTCGCTTAGTAAACATGCATGCGAGCCCAATAGTGAGTCTTCATGTGGCAAAGCATGTCCTTGTCCCTGTTTTCCTTCGCCAACAACTTTTCCAAATGAGTGTTCACCCAGATGAGCATTGATTCCCGATCAATAGGTGTCAAATCACCGGGTCTCCTACGAGCCAATTCCTGGTCTTCCCGAATCTTCCACAGCTCATAAAGTTCATGCTCATCTTCCAACTGCTTGTTGCGCTGCTCTAAGTAGTTGATCACCCATTTATCCATCTGCAATTTCTTTTGCAGCGACTCATTCTCGATCCTTTGCTCTCGGATGATCTCCTTGAGCTCTGAATTGGGCGAACTAGCATCAACATCAATGATACCGGTATCCTAAACTTCTGAAGGACCCTCATCAACCATGGGTCTCTTGCCCCTATCCTGAATCTGTACCTGTGCTGAAGACGGAGGCGAGACCCCTTCCACATGATGTGGAGGTAATACTCGCTCTGCTGATGATGTCAACGAGACCCCTTCCACCATGGGTGGAGATAGTACTTGTCGTGCGGCTGCAAATAAGGCCCTGGGGCCTTTCTGATATGTCACGTATACTGAAGCATCAACATGCTCGGTCTCAGGAATGTCAAACTGCTGTGAAGGCCCTCCTTCCTCATGAATTATCTCTGGAGGAGGCTGTAGCATGGAAAAGAAATCACGGGAGATGAAATCATCCCAAGCAATACCCTGTTGTGCCAACTGATGCATCACTATGATTTTGAACAATGCATAGTGATATATGCTCCTGTGCTGATGTGCCGGGGTCTTCCTCTGTACTAAAGGTACCATCCTCTCTATGTTTCAGCACATGAAAAATCGAATGTTCATCATAAGTGCCCGTGTGAAATGCATCGACAAACGAACATGGTACGCATAGAGACATGAGAATCTTTCCTCACAGCTGAAATATCAAATGATCAAATTCATCAAGGGTGCAAACTCATCTTTCAGGTATCTGAAAGGAAAGGCTACGCTCAAGTGTCTAATATATGTGAGCTTGACATATGGCTCATAGTAATACCTTTCCAGCATCTGGAATTTATTCCATTCCTCCCCCACATTTGGTATCCCGGTGGCCTGAGCAATAATGTCGGGTGACAAAGTGAAACCCACTCCGGCAAGGTTTACATGACCATCCTGTAAGTTAAGGAAAAATAGACGGACCAGTTCCCGATGATGCTGAGTTTGTGAGATCATCTCACAATATTGGTAACATGTTTGGCGCCGAAAACAATCCATTGCAAGTGGGCAAGCTTGCAATTGAGCCAAAGAGGTAGGCTCCTCCCTAACACGCTGTCCACTTTTTCCACCTTTGTGATACCTCCGTGGCACATTAAGCACATTGACCTCTGGTGTAGAGTCACTATCATAATCCTGCTCATATACTGACTCGGCCTCTGACATGTTCTTTAACAACAAGGTAGCTGGAGTATATATATTTGCTAATATAAAACTGTGTGCCAAAATTTGACTGTTGACTTTTTGTCTTTTTATCAAAATGTTGTGACCAAGGGGACATAAATGACAAGGGAATTGTTAGGAAAGAGAAGCATTAGGGAAATGGGAACAATGGAAATAAAATAAGGAAATTAGGGAAGGGAAAGGGGCATAGAAATGTTTTAGGGTTTTGAAATAAGGTGAGGATCATATGGTTATAGGGGAGGGATTGGGATTTTGAGAGAGGAAGGTGTAGTGTTCGTGGGGATTTATTGGGGAAAATATTTGGGGAATATAGGAGATGGGAAACAAGGGAAATAAGAAACCTTAGCAACAATTATTTTTGAAAACCCTACAACAAATTTGGCACTTGAATCCTTATAGAAAATTGATGAACATGGAGGGTTTTGTACACTTGGTTTTCATGACAAATATATGCTAACTTCTTCATATAAACCATCAAAAACCAAAATCAAGCCATGAGTGCAGCCCTACCTGTGAATTTATGCATGAGGAGAGGTGATTTGAGTGATTTCTTGGCGCATTTCAAGCATAAAATCCTATGTGCCGCGCGCTTTACCCAACGCGCTGCGCGCTCTGGATTGGTTTTCATGCCAAATATATGCTAACTTCTTCATATAAACCATCAAAAACCAAAATCAAGCCATGAGTGCAGGCCTACCTATGAATTTATGCGTGAGGAGAGGTGATTTGAGTGATTTCTTGGCACATTTCAAGCATAAACTCCTATGCGCCGCGTGCTTTACCCAACGCGCTGCGCACTCTGGATGCGCCGCGCCTATCCTGATGCACCGCGCGACCTGGAACTAACCCAAACTGCTCACAAACACTCACAAACTTGAAAAATCGCCTCTGAACAATGCTCTTGGCTCTCAAAATGTGGAATGGGTTGTAAATGAGGAGAAATGACCTTATATAGCCTCCCTTTTAATTTTTGCTTGATGAAAACCCATTTTTCTTATGTTTGGTTGTTGACACTTTTTCAAAATTAATAGGCTCTGACCTTTTTGGTTTCTTTCATAAAATAGGTTGAAATGATGATTTTCTCTGATAATGTTTTGCAGGGATAGCTTTGATATGCTTCAGCAAAGGAGACCAAGGCTGCACTTTGAAAAATTGAAGAACTGAAAATTTTGACAATTTTTACAAAAATGAGGTGGTGACTTGTCTTCAAAACAGAGTTTTGAAGAGAAGTCCTTATTCAACTGTACAATGGTGAGAATTATTGAAGTGATGATCTATCAAAGACATCCCTATGACCTGCTGGTCCTCTAAGACTTTTCAAGACTAAATTGACTCAAACCCTAGACCTAGACCTAAAAATTTAAAATATGACTGTAAATGACTTGTGAAGCTTTATGACTTAACCTGAACCAACAGTGACATGTACGAGGGGAATGAATGACACCAACCACTCCATCAGAGTTATGGCATGCCTAATGAAATGAAACTGATGAAAAGTAGTGGGACACCTAAAACATGAAATGCAAAAAGAGCTTTTGATCTTTGATGGAGGGATAACTAGACCGACTCTAACACAACAAACAGTTGGAAGATGAGCATGAACTTTATGAGCTGCGGAAGATTCGGGAAGACCGGGAATTGGCTCGTAAAAGACCCGGTGATTTGACCCCTATTGATCGGGAATCAATGCTCATCTGGGTGAACACTCATTTGGAGAAGTTGTTGGCGAAGGAAAATAGGGACAAGGACATGCTTTGCCACATGAAGACTCACTATTGGGCTCACATGCATGTTTGCAAAGCGAGAATGAAGATCCTCAAGAGGCATTTGAGCACAGCAAAAAAACAACGCAAAAGGCCTGATCCGCTTTGAGTTGTGGCCGAGGCTTCATTAGGTGAGAATGATACATGATGGAGGGTCTTCACTCCAATTTTGGGCAAATTTGGAGAAAATTCTGTCGTTTCAAAATTTTTGGCTTGCGAAACAGGTTTTTTGGCTCTATGCGTCGCGCTCAGCGCGCGACCCATAAGATGGGGAGGTCCAAATCACAGGTGGCTTACATTTTTGGATTTTTCATGATGAAATACACATGCTCAGCAATTGCCAAGGCATTTCATCAAGTTTTGGGTGATCAAAAGCTCAAAAAACATCATGAAAATCACATTTCTGCCACTTTTTGCACCAGCAAGAAGTACTTCTGGGAAAATCCACTTTTGGAGGGTCAAATGGAGACCAAATTGGAAAATTCCACTTGGGTTGGAAAGTAGACATCCAGGGCTTTCCAACAAGCCAACCTGAGCTCAATTTGGATGTCGGGAAGTGCCCCAAAAGCAGTTGGAAAGGCGCGCGGCGCACAGGGCTTTTTGGCACAGTTTTCCTCCTCAGCTCAGCAAATCAAGCCAGTTTGACCAGTGTTGACTTGTGATGGGATTTTTCACCCTCCTTGATGTAATTAATGGAACTTTATGTTGTTTTGACACTTATTTACCTATTCTAGATGATTCATTCATAAAATAGCAAAAATGTAATGAATGAATTGGTTTCCTGGCTTATAGAGGCAAGTTGTTCTGACTGCCTAGATTGTAGTGCTTAGTTTAGAATTGGTTGAAACAGCTCCTAGGATGATAAGCTCGACCCCTAGAGGCAAGGGAATGAGTTGGCTTGCCTATATTATGTATTTTCTTAGTCATTTTTAGGTTTGGACTCTTGGGAATAGCTTGAGACTATATTGTACATATCTTATCTGCATTTTGGCAAAGGAAAGACCAGGGTTTTGCAGCACTATTTGGGATTCATGTGGCCTTATGTGTTGATGGTGTGTTTCTCTCAGTACTTGTAAGTTGTGTACGTGTACCACTTTCTTTATTTAATCTTCTGTAATTAAACAAATGAAGTGTCAAGGTAGAATCCATGAACTTGCTATGCTCTGCCTTTAAATTTGTTTAATTCTCTATGTTTTCTTCAGTTTAAGGAGAATCCTTGAGACTTCCTTGCTCTCCTTAGCTCCTCACCAATCTTATCTATCCATATCACTTGCTTTAAGGCATCAAAAAAATCCCCTGTCTTGCCCCAAGTAGACCTCTGCAAAAGCTGTGCCTCATCCCCGCACCCAAAATTGTCTTTCCCTTGAATTCAACAAAACCTAAAAAACTCAATTTCACAGTCTTTGTACTTCATACCTAGCCTAAAATCAGTCATCAATTCATTCATCTCAAACTCGTTGATTATCTTTTGCCTAGATTGACCCAGAGAGAGCCCTCTCCTGTCCTCGTAGGGCTAGCTACGAGGTTGAGCGTGGTTTGATGTAGCCTTGAGTTTTACCTTATTTTAGCCTAAGGTAGATTTGAGCACTAACATGGTGGAGAGGAATGATGATTTCATAGAGAATCAAGATTTGTAAAGATAGTTACAAAGGACATTTTTTCAAATAATTCTCCAGTGTATGGTAAAGAGAAGGATTTATCTTGTTTGTTGTTAGAGGAAAATAATCAAATCATGGATGAAACATAGGTGGAATTTTCTATCCAGCTAAATAAACAATCACTAGTGTAATAAAGTATGGAAGTTATACTTTGATGATTCTTATTCTAGGGAAGGAAATGGGGCAACTGTGATGTTGGTGTCACTAGAAGGCAGCCTAATTCCTCTTTCTTTTAAGATAGAATTTAAAGCCACTAATAATGTTGATGAATATGAAGATTTGTTGTTAGGGATGCAAGCTTCCAGAAATATCAACATTGGGTGCTTAGTAGTGTTTGGAGATTCAAAGCTAGTGGTGAAGAAAATAATAAATTAATGCCAAAATAAATATCCAAGATTTAACACTTATTGAAATGAGGTATGGGATCTGATTGAGAATTTTTTCTTAGCCTTTAATATACAATTTTTTCCCATAGATAGAAATTGGATGGCTGATTCCTTGGTTGTAACTGCTAGTAACTTCAAGCCTCCTCAAAACCCCTTGCTCATATAGAAAGTTGAGGCCAGGTTAAGACCTTCCATACTAGACAATGTCAAGTATTAAAAGGTGTTTAAATATGGGGAGAAAATCAAATGCTTCATGGAGGTTATTAGAGGATTTTCAAACTCAATGATTGATGAGGATGATGAGGAAGTAAAAGGTGAACAAAAATTAAGTTGGGGAGAAACTATTGCTGGATAGAAGATTTTACAATTGAAGGGTAATACCATCCCCATAGGATTGGTTCCATTTAGAAGGATCTTTAGCTCAAATGATGTGGCTATTAAGCCAACTAAGAAAGAGCTTGAAGATGATGTAGAATATTGTAACATTGGTACCAAAGGAGAGCCAAGAATCATCAAGTTAACTAAAGGGGTTCCTATGGAATATAAACAAAGGAACCTACACCTTTTTAAGGAGTACATGGATGTTTTTTCTTTGCCATATGATGATTTAAATACTTTTGATCCTGGCGTCATACAACACAAAATTCCCTTAAAAGATGGGATGAAGCCATATAAGTAGAAGTTGAGGTAAATTAATCCTCTGTGGCTCTCATCCATTGAAAATGAGGTAAACAAATGGTTACGGGCTAATATAATTGTGCCATTAAAGTACTCTGATTGGGTAGAAAATTTGGTTCTTGTTTAGAAGAAGAATGCCAAAATATCTTTATGTTTTGACTTCGGGAACCTAAAGAGAGCCTCACTAAAAAATAATTACCCTTTGTCTAAGATGGATTGCATTCTTCAGAAGGTGGTAGGGTCTACTCTGATGTCCATGATGGATGACTTCTCAAGATACAACCAAGTTTCTTTGCAACCAGAAGATCACAAGAAAACCTCTTTCACTACACCTTGGGGAATGTTTATGTATGCCAGAATTCCATTTGGCCTCATAAACACGAGATATTTTTCAAAGAGCTATGGACATAGGATTTTTTGGAAAGCAGGAAAAATTTGTAGTAATCTAACTGGATGACATCATTACCTTCCCAAAAATAGATGAAGATAATATTAAACACTTGCAACTTACTTTTGAGAAATGGAGAAGGTATGGTCTATCTTTAAACCCCAAGAAATATCAGATTGCTCTTAGTGAAGGAAAACTACTGGCTCATATTGTAGCAAAGGATGGACTAAAGATTGATCCCAAAAGGGTGGAAGCCATTAATAACATTCCATTACCAATAAATAAGGAAGTAATCTAAGTATTCTTGGGTAAAATTAACTTTCTAAGAAGGTTTATACCAAATTATGCTGAGATGGGAAGAGAAATATTCACATAGATTTTAAGAAAAGACAGGGAAATAGAGTGGATAGTAGAAACTTGAGAATCATTCTCCATAATCAAAAATACTTTTGTAGAGGCCCCAATACTAGTTAGCCCATATTATCATAAACCATTTTTTGTTTCCTCTTTTTCGTCTCTCCACATGGTGGTTGCTATCATTTTGCAAAAAAATGAGGAAGGACATGAGAAACCAATCACGTTCTTTAGCCAAGTGTTACTAGATGCTAATAAAAAATATGATATCTTTGAGAAACATGCCTATGCTTTAGTCAAAGCACTGAAATCTTTCAGAATCAATGTCTTATAACCCATTATAATAGTTTATGTTCCTACAACTACAGTGAAATATATCCTTATGCAAGGGGATAGTGAAGGAATAAGAGGCAAGTGGATTTATAAAATACAAGAATATGAAATGGTTATTAAGCCCACTAAGTTGATCAAAGGGCACGGTTTAGCTAAAATCCTGTCTGAAGAAAACTGCTAAGTCTTGGGTATAAATTTGCTAACAGCTAAGGAAGGACAATGTAGAAGAGAAGAGGAGAAGAATAATGTCAAGACTTCAACACAATGAATTCAAATGAAGTACCTTATCTCACATTGGTAAAAGCATATAGTCCCTTATTTACTTCTTTTGAATTTCCCAGTCAATTTTGATAAAGTTAAATAAAGGGCTCCAAGGCTACAAAACTAGAAACTTGTGATCTCAAATGGCCAATTTTAGTGAAAATACCTTGTGTGGATTTTTCTCTTATGTCTGGTTGAAGAAGAGATGCATAAAGTGATTGATGAATCCATAATTGTGTCTATGGAGGACATTATAGTTGGAGACCTGCAACCCACAAAATTCTCAAAGTATGCTTTTATTGGCCTAAGTTGTTTGGTGAAGTACATACCTATGTCTGGGCCTATGAGAGGTGTCAAATGTTTGCATAAAACTAGAGGTTGGCTCCCATTCCTTTAATCCATTTTTTTTTGTAGAAGAACCTTTCATGAAATGGGGGTTAGAATTAATTATAGAAATACATCCACCTTCTAGTGCCCAACACAAATGGATACTCACATCCACCAATTATTTAACCAAGTGGGTGGAAGCTACCCCAACTAGGAAAGAAATTGTTGCAGTAGTCATCAAGTTTATAGAGGAAAACATCCTTGTGACGTTAAGCTTCCTAAAGAAAATTGTCAGTGACAACACTTAGGTGTTCAAGTTAGCCAAATTTATTAATTTTTTGCAAAGGTACAACATTGTAGTAGGTCATTCCTCTACCTATTACCCACAAGGAAATGGATTGGTTGAATCCTCTAATAAAACCTTAGTAAGGATTATGAAGAAGATAGTAACAGAAAATCAAAAGAAATAGGATTCACAATTGAAGTTTTCCCTATGGGATAATAGGGTTACCACCAAGAGGTCCATTAGGAAATCTCCTTTTGAATTAGTGTATGGGAAAGCTATAATTTTCCCTATAGAGTTAGCAATTCCAGTTGCTAAAATTATTTAGGATGTTGAGGAGGAGCCAAATTCTCTAACAAAGAGGATCAATCAATTGATAGAACTTCAAGAAAGTAGGGAACATGTAAATCATAATTTGATCAATTATCGGGAAAGGATGGAGTCTCTATTTGACAGAAAAGAAAGGGACAGATCCCTACAACTAAGATATTTTCTACTCAGATGGTATGTCGGAAGAGAGGACAAAGGAACACATCAGAAGTTCAATCCCTTATGGTTTGGACACTTCAATGTATCTGAAGCAAAGGTAAAACCACCTTCTTTCTACAAAATTTGGATGCTGAGGTGCTTAAACTACCAGTGAATGTGTAGTTTCTCAAGCTTTATTTCCAGCAATAAAGAGGTCCATTTTCATCTACTATATATATTGGTGAGCCATTGTACATACAAATAATTCTTTAAGTTCTTAATGTTTTTTATTTTTCTTTTCATATACTTGAACAAAATGACTCCATGCCCAATGTCTATAAGGCACTAATTTGTAGGTTCTCAATGCATTGCTTGCAATACATTGTCCCCAATTGGAGCCGATATTTTATCTATAATACTTTCTTGCATTTATGTCAAATGGTCTTATTTTCAATATATGGTACACCAAGGAAGAGGTATAGTCTATGTCATTCAAAGGGAAAGGAAGCACATCAAATGACCATTTTAGAGAAGGCTCAACGCATCAAGGGCCGATATCAGATGGGAGACCCAAACTTTTGGGAGTTGAAATTAAAAGGAGAGCTAAGAAAGGAAAGCACTGAAATAATGGAGGCCAAAATGAAAGGGGGTGTTGATATTCGAGAGGCGATCACGTCGAAACCCAATATCGGAAGAATGGGAAGGAAGGTATATTTGGGCCTAATACCGGAAGGCTAGACATTGGATCAAAGGGCACATCGAAACCCAAATCTCTAAGGGTAGGTCATTTCATGACATTAGATATTGGGACCTCGTAACCTTTTAAAATATATAATTCTTTGTAAGTCTTGATATCACTGAGAAGGGGAAAATCTAAGGAAATCATTGAAAACCTGAGAACCCCAAGGACCCTTTCTCTCTCCTCAAGACAAGGCACTTCGCATCAAATAATTGGCTTCAAGGAGCTAACAAGGTAGATGACATCAGCGTGATGTGGACATATGATGAAAACGTGGTAGTTTATTTTGGCATTCACGAGGGCCTAATGGGGAAATATGGGTGAAAAATATCACCATCAAGGAGGCTCCAAATAGAGATGATGACATCAGCATGATGTCATTTTAGAGGTCCACTTTTCGAAGGAAAGTGATTTCATAACCCCCTATTTAAAATATTTTATAAAAAATCTAATCCAATGGAGGGGCTCCGATGTTTGTAACACTTGGTCATGAGGAATTAGGGGACCAAGGATGTATAAAAGGCAGAGCACCTAGGCGTTATGTTGAATATCGAAGGTTGGAAATATCAGACCCCTATTATAATTGTGTTTTTGAAAATACCCTGATGAGAGGGGTTTCCGATGTTGTTAGAATTTGTCTTCAAGGGCACAAAGAACCAAGGGCACAAACTAAGGTCAAGAAACCAAGTGCTATGGATCCCGTCAGAAGAGAGAAAAATTAGAACTTCTTTATAACACTTTCTTGAAAGTGTTCTGATGGGAGGGGTTCCAATTGGTACATAGCACTTAGTCACAAGCATTCAAGGAACCAAGGGTGAGAGAAGAAATATAAGAGGAGTTAGCCCCTCAATAGGAGGACGAAGGCTCAAGCATCCAAGAGCCCAAGGAACTGGTCACGAAATTCAGTTCTAGATGGATTTGAGATAAGGAGGCCAATAGAAAAGGGGATAAGGGCATCTAGATAGTATGATTTCTTAACTTCTATGTTTATACAGTTACGATGGATGAAGGCACCGATACCTCAACACATAAGCATTACATTGGTGGTCATAATCAAAGGTCCCATGGAGGAAAAACATGAAGGAGGCTAAGGGCATCAAGGATCTGAAGGCCAATCATGATCTTGTAATTCGTAATGTTATTTAAATAAAGTTACAATATGCAGGGGCTCCAAAATCTTGAATGTTATATTGTATGAAGGCCTTCATTCATAGGTAGTGGTTTTATGGTATATGAGAAATAAGGATCTAAGACAAAAGGGGTCTAAGAGATCAAAACTTTGTTTTTTTGTAACATCAATTTAAATAAAGCTACGATGCACCTCAACTCTGAAGTTGCACTATGCTAAAACATGATGTATTGGCAAAAAATAGTGTAGCATGGAGGTAATAATGATGGATGGGTCATAAGCTAAGTACAAAGCACCTCTACTCTTCCACCATGCCTGATCACACCTAGTTCCGAGAAGATAAGTTTCAAGTTATTAAGGGAAGAAAGCGACAAGCAAACTGACTAAAAATCATGGGGAATACTGTAACTGAACTATCGCTAGATCACCATACCACAACTAATCTAGATATGAGAGCTTGAATTTGCCTAAGGAAATTAGGGAAATCAACATGAAGATATTCTGTTGTGTCCATCAGGACACATCATGTTTTTCATATTTCTATTATTTTTGTAGATTTTTGCATTTTGAAGAAGAGAATCAGTTTGGTTTTGTAATCATTAGGATTTTCACATGCTCAGAAAGATGAGTTGATTAGATAGCTATAACATTGGGAGATATTTTGTAAGTTGTTTTGTTTTGGTTCTCCCTATAAAAATAGGGAGGAAACCCATTAAAAAGGTTTCCAAATTCTTCTCTCAGAGGTTCTGAAGTCTTTGTTCTTTAGTTCTGAACTATGTTTTCATAGAGGCTCCAAATGTGGTTCTAATGTCTTATTCCTTAGGACATTATTGTTTCTTTGGGAAATTTCAGTTGTTTAGTCCTATGATCTATTTTCATTCTAGAACATTAATGAAGAAGTACTAGCGATTCCAAGAATTTGGGATATACGGTATGTGTTTTTCCTTTGCATGTCATTTCATATGTGTTTCTCTCCCTGGTAAATTGTGTAATAGTAGTTGATGGTTTCACTTATAAATTATGGATTTAATATCTTATATTGTAACATACATTACTTTTTAGGTTACATATTTACTATGTTATATTGTGATAGAATGTACCCATGAAATATTGAGTTGGATACCTTAAAACGCGCTCATTCTTTTGCATTTCACTTCCTTACCCTTCCATAATTATGTTGGTATTTCTTGCATAGGATTTTGTGTTTATCTAGCCCTATACACTAGGTTCCTCCCTTATATTTCTCTGTTCCATATTTATTTCAATGGAAAATATATGTTGCATTCTCTATGTGTCAGCCACCAAACTTGAAGAATTTATTCTTAGGAATGATGTCTTGTTACTGCATATATTTTATTTACCTCTGAGAAAAGTTAATTGAACCAAATCTAAAATCATTTTTATTTATGTCTTTAGCATAAATGAATTATTTTCAAGAGAGATTAAGATGTCCTAGGCGTTGACCTCTCCTCAACCCATAGGTTGTCTCTAGGATCTAAAAGAAGAACCATGACTTGATTCAGTCATAAAACCATGCTTATAACTAACATATAACCAAAGAACTAAAACTGATAGAATATCCATTAAAACTCCATAATAACAAGTACATTTACTCATAAAATACAAGAGGAACTTAAGTCTTATTGACATATGTGAAACCCAACCAAGTCGAGGACTTCCACATACCACCCAACCATATATTAGGTTGAAGAAAATATTACTTTTAGCCAATAACCCCCATTCCATATTCTAATCATGAATGTGGGATATCATGGGATAACCCAATCCATAAAAAACCAAGGGAATGCATGGATTAAAACACCTCGACCCTCACACTATCGTGATATCACTTGAACTAGTCCCATGATCACAAAACCAAACTGTGCTTGGATGCCTCAAAATTCCTTCACCATCCCTTGAGGATTTTTCTTGTCTCCACTGACCTGTTGAGGGCTTCCTAGAGAAAACCATATCCACCCCAAACCATTGGGATTTTCATGAGATCACCTCACCTATATCTAAAATCTTCAAGAAATCGAAAGATGAACAAAGAAAATGAATCCCATAACACCACAACTATCTCTAAATGGATAGGCAAGGCTAAAACCATGTCGAAACATGACAAAGCTCGTGCCAATGACAATAAATGAACCAGAAACACACATGCATATATCATGCATGCCAAAACCAGCTAGGAAATCATACATGCAATGTATTTCTTGCAAGTATTCTCACTGAAGTCACTTGATCCAACCTTTCCTTGCTTGATCCTTGCTTTCCTTTTCTCTCCTTGTCCTTCCTTTGCTTGCTTTCCTTCCTTATCCTCTTGGTTCCCTTCTCCTCTCTGAGACTAATTACAAAAATAAATTGAGAACAGGCCCCAAATTAATGCTCTGATTTCCTTTTATTATTGATGCCTCTAATTTCTTCATTTTTCCTCTATTTCCTATATTTTCCTCCTCATATGTAACATGTGACCTTTGACATCCTGTTTCTCCAATTTTCCTTTATTTTCATAAATAAATTACCAATAATTCATTTTTTCCTTTTCAATGCTTTTCCAATGCCTTGGTCAAATTCCCTTTAGCCATAATAGATAACAAGTGATACCCAGTAGGATAATTTTCCCAATATTCAACTTGGAATACATGTCCCATGACCTTGGTCATATTGAAGTTTTAACTTGAGGCTATTATAAGGAAGGAATGGTCCCCATTATGTTGGGTGCCTTCGTGACATGCGAGAATTCTATTGAATTTGGTCCTTGGTGAGCCACGTGCCTTGGTGTAGGAGTTGACCAACTTTGATAAACCAATATAGTTGGATCCTCTATTGACAATTATTATTAATCAACATGTTCATTATCTAGTCAGGTTTGGCCTGTTCAATGCAATATGGATTGTGCTATGTTTGTGTCAGTCACTCATGAATGTCTAATGTGTCCAACAATGGTAGAAAGTATGGCCAAAGGGAGTCCAAATTGAATATTGGTTGTAGGCAAAGGAATAGAGGAATAGACAACTCAAAAGTGTTGTCACCCAGAGACTTAATGATGCTGTAAGGTCCTATCAAAGTAGTTGAAGATTTTGATGGGATCTGGAAATGAGTTCCTTCTACAAATGTAACCATGCCTTGTCACCCACTTTAAAATTTTGTGGCACCCAATGTTGATCATGACATTGTTTGTGCTTATCCTTGGTTTTATCCAGGATATCATGAACCTACTGGTGGATGTGTCGGATGTGTTCAATAAACCTAGTGGCTTTATAAGCTCTAGATTGAACATCTGCATATTTTTCTTGTGTAGTTTCAAGAGGCATTCCAACATTAATGCGACACAATGGGTGAAATCCTAGGCCCACTTGAAAGGGTTGTGTCCAATCGAGCTATGAAGAGATTTGTTATCATTGTGTTTCACATAGGGAATAATCTCATCCCATGTTCATGGATGCTTGGAGATGTACATTCATTGTATATGCACTATTATCTTGTTGACAACCGTTATCTAGCCATCAATCTAAGGATGGAATACAATTGGCTTGGTGAGCTTGGTGTCCAACAATGACCAGATGCTGGACTAAAATGCACTCAAGAACCTGCTATCCTGATTTGATTTAATGGTTTGTGGAATACCAAAATGTACCAACACTCATTCAAGTAATAATTTGGTAATGTCTTCTCCTGTGATACTCTTCTTGCAAGAATCCAATACAACCATATTAGAAAATCTATCAATGTCCAAAAATACAAAGTCGTTACCATGCTTGGTAGAGGGGATGCTAGATATATAGTCCATGCAGATGAATAACAAAGGTTAGCTAGGATTAGGTAGAGGAGTGTAAAATCCTTGCTTCTTAATGGTTTGTTTGGAAATGAAATAGGTAGTGCATGATCTGATGTATTTTCCAACATCATGTCATATTTTTGGCCAACAAAAATACTTATGTTGTACTACCACTATTGTCTCCATACCAAAGTGTCATGTGACCCAAATTTAGTGCACCTAAAAAATTAGCTTGGCACACTCACTTGAAGGAAAAAAAAGGTGCTCCAAGTAGCAAACAATGTGTATTAGAGGTGGAAGTATGGTACTTTATAGCCATCCATCAACATATGGCATATGGTGGAAAATTCTGAATCAGTTTTGAATAGTTGTGGTTGTCCACACATATCATTCCCACAAGATTTGAGAAAAATGGTTATTTCCATAACCGGGGGCTGACTGAGGTAATATGGAATGTTATTGGTGTTTCATTTCTTGTATTTATGGTTCAAAGTGAATTGTTGTAGATATGTTTACCATTTCTGAGGGTGATTATTCTACAACTTCCCTTGTGTCTTCCTAAACTAGAGAGGCTGATGATCTATGTGGATTATAATCTCCTTAGCTAGAATGTAATGTTTCTACTGTCAACAAGCTTGCACGATGGAGTACATCTCCTTATCATAGGTGGGGTATTTCTGAATAATATCAAAGATTATCTCACTATGATTGGCCACTAGATGGCCTTTCTAGGTGAGAATTGTACCAATAACATAGTTGGAGGCATTTGTCTCAATTTCAAATGGTTGTTGCAGGTTTGGCAATGTGAGTACTAACATAGAAAAAAGTTGATAATTTAGCTTGACGAATTCCTTCCATTTGTGCCTTGGATGAAAAAAACTTTTCTTTTTCTCTTCCCTTAGTAACTTGACTCAAGATCCAAGAGATATGATAGAACCACAACATGAACCTTCAATAGAAATTGGCAAGGCCCAAAAAGTTATGAAGCTTTGTTAGAGTAGTCGGGGCTAGGCAATATTGAATGACTTGGATATTGACCAGATGCACATGCATGCCTTTCTCATTAGATATGTATCCCAAATATTGGACTTGGTCCATGCCAAAGGATCATTTATTTAAGTTGTCACATAGTTTGTTCTACCATAGGGTTTGAAGGACCTACCAAATATGTTGCAAGTTCTCTGCCCAACTCTTACTGAAGATGAGGATGTCATCTTGATATACAACCATGAACGAGTTGGTGAAAGGCTGCAATATTTCATCCGTCATCCTCATAAAAGTTTCAGGGGAATTTTTTAACCTGTAGGGAATGACCAACCACAAAAATCTTCTTTGATTTGAAGGCATCCTTCCATACGTCGGTGGCTTTTGTTGGAACTTGGTGATAACCAGACTACAAATCAATCTTGTTGAAGTACTTGGCTCCCTTAAGATGGTACAGAAGGTCACTAATCCTTGGAATTGGGTACCTATTCCTAATATTTATTTTATTTAGTTCCCAATAATCAATTCAGAGTCTCCAAGTCCCATCCTTCCTTTGTATGAGTAGACTTGGGCTTCCATAACATGAGGAACTTGGTTGGATGTGCCCTTTTGTCGCAACTTCTAGATTTGACACTTGATTTCCTCATTTTCTAGAAGAAAGGAACAATATACTAGCCCATTGAGTATAGTTTCTCTAGGAGTCATATTAATCGAATGCATGACCTGATGGTGAAAGTTTACCCCTCTAGGTGAGGAGAAGATGTCCCTGTACTCTTCCATGACTTTATCAACTTTATTTTGATGTGTGAAGGAACCCTTTTTGGGGGCCATGGATGTGGCCATGATCTTCCCATTACTTTGAGAGAGGATTAAAAAAAACAAATTTCCTAGTCTAGGAGATGGTATTACTACATTACTCAGAAGAGGTCAAAGAAATGGTGATAAGCAGGACTACCTCTGGTATCCTATATAGTTTTCTTCCCAAAGTAAAAATAACAGTGTGAATTATGGACTCATAAACCACATGGTGCTTCGACAAGTATGACTTTCCTAATAAAATATCACAAACTTTAAGAGGAGCAACATCACATAGTGCCTCGTCCATGAAGGGGTTGATGCTGTACGGAAGGAAGCATTGCTCGTTGACGTGGAGATCTCATTCTTGGTGGAGCCACCTGATGATGTATGGATGTGGGTGTGGTGTGGTTGGAAAACCCAACCACTTAACAACATCTACTGAGATGAGGTTCTTCTGGCTCTCACTATTGACTATGAACTGCAATAGAGAACCCTTCACCCACATCTCTGAGTGGAAGAGATGCGCCCCCCACTTTATATATTTGGGCTCAATATTTTAGACCTTAGTGGTGGAAATGGTTTCACTCATTTTTTAATGAATAATATTCTTCCCCTTATCGTTCCCCTTGTCAGGTTCTAACTTAGAGTCTTAACATGTTGGAAAATACTGGGCGGGGGGTGAATCAGTATTCCTTAGCAATTAGCACTTTTAAACCTTTTCAGAGCATTATTTAATATTCAATTATCATTAATGTTTATGCAATAACAACAGTGAATAAAAGAACATAGGAGGCACAAGAAGTTTAGGTGGAAAACCCTCTCCAAGTCAAAAAACACCAAATTCTTTTCTAATAATTCTTAATCTTCAACTCCAATTAAAAAGAAAGCTCCAACTTCCTAGAATCTAGAAAAGCATTCTTCTCTAGCTCCCACTCTATGGATGCTCCAATGCCTGAGATTCTTCAGTAGTCAACCGAACGGATGACCCAACACCTAATGAGCTACAACAAACCCTAGAACCACCCTACCACCTTGAATTTTTCACACTCTTGAACCTATTGGTGACTTCATGCACCAACCTAGCACCACTCTACCACCCTATAGAAGAATAAAAGAAGAATGGACTCCTGTACCAGGGAAAGTGGTCCACTTCACAATGATATAGAATGACGTAGAAGAAGAGGACACACTAGACCATAACCCCAACTATGAGACAACCACCTAATGTTGATACTAGACCTCTCAACACTGCCTCTTCAACTCTTGGTAGATAGACACTTGTACAACATTTACAAAGATTATTTTACAATGACTCTGTACAATGATACTTTTACAATGTCTATATGCAGTGCTACCCACTTGAAGTCATCATGTGGTGAACTTCTTACTGTTGTTCTACGCCTTGATTGCTACTCTTGTCATGCTACCCTTTCTCATTCTTTAGAACATTATATTATGCATTGATTCTTGTCTTGATGAATATATAATACCTGCAAAAAGTCTTCAAGGAAATACCCATGACATGATAATAACAAAACATACCTCATCCCGCAGAGCATATGTCAGTGCTAAACAAAAACAACAAATTAGAATACAAGGAACCTAATGCAATTAAGAGATGAACATTCATATATAGAAGATACTTACCTGTAGCTTACCTCTACTGCATCATTTTGTTGCACCTTGCTCTTTGCTGCCTTAGAAAGTCTGGTCCTTTGCACCCCTTGACAACACTTTATCTAGTTTTTCTTTCCTTCTAGGAGCATGATATTTAATCTGATGTATCTTTGTGATTTCAGATCCCCAACATGTGATCTTTTGTCCTATAGAATCCCTATGAGTCTTCTTTCCAATTCCATAGGTATGATCTAATTTGGACTCTTCAAGGAAAAGTTATGCCCAATCTCTCACAATGACCTAATTATGGACTAGTTTAGTAGATAAAACTTGTACGACGTGCCATGTATCACTGTTTCATCCTTCGGCTTTGACATTGATATATAGAAAACTACATTCTGTGCACTATCGACCACTTATTACATAATTCCAATCCTCTTCTCTCAGAGAGAGTTATGACAATTTTCCCAAGGTCACTTCTTTGATATGAAATTCGGTAGCCTACAAAAACCCTAACTTCCACAGATCATATCTCCGCAAATATAGCGAACCAAGATCTGAAATGTGGTCGTGATGTTCATCAAGATTGTGAGTAAAATTTGTTTTAATTTTAGAATTCCAAGACTTCTCAGAAATGAAGTTATAGAGAAAATTCCACGATTGCTACATTTGGAGGATATATGAGGTTTATTTTTATAGGGATGAGAGGGGCCTCTATAGAGAATGTTTGATGTATTTTAGGAGCTTAAAAAATTATAAGTTAATGAATATTCAATGACGAAAACCAATTATGAGTGCCATGCCACAACCCCATAGGATTTTAGCCCACTAACCGGGGTTACTAAATTCAAACATGAATATCTCTCAAACCATGAATAATTACTTGGCGTGCCATATATCAACGGAAACATCTTGAAAAGTAGAATTAATCAAGAAGATCATTGACTAAAAATAGAGTAATTTGTCAAGTCAAAATTCCCTTTCAAGATCAGGGTAGTCCCTAGTGTTTCTTGGGTTGACATCAATGACAACCTCAGATCATCTTTAGATCAACAATCTCACCCTTTGGCATTGATGGCAGCACAAGTACTCCCCCTATGATTAGGGAACTTCTTCCTACTGCCTTCTCTCTACCTTTGACATCAATGCAAAAGGGTAACTCCCCCTGACACACAACCATTCTGTGGACCTGTACACACTTCCACTCCCCCTTTATTTTCCGAATAAGGAAAATATAATGAGAACTTGGGAGAATCCCAAGCTTCTGGCGAAGATATTAAAATTCTTCACAAGGTAAAGGTTTAGTGAAGATATCAGTGATTTGTTCTTTGTACCAGCATATTCAAATTTGATATTCTCTTCAACGACTTATTCTCTAACAACATGATATTTTATCAGAATGTGTTTTATTGTAATGCACAAAAGGATTCTTGGAGATGCTGATGGAACTAGCATTATCATAGAATATGGAAATAGGCCCACTAAATTGTACTTGAAGATCTTGCAAAGTTTGTTTCATCCAAAGGACTTGAGTATAAGAAGCTATCGTTGCAATGTATTTTGCTTCCACTGTAGATAATGAGATTGAGGTTTGCTTTTTGCTCAACCATGATATGAGACAACCACCTAGATAGAATGTTGCTCCACTAGTACTCTTACAATAATCAATGCTTCCTACCCAATCTGCAGCTGTAAAGGCTTGAATAATGAGATTGTTGCCCTTGGGATACCACAAGCCATATTTTGTTCTTCCCTTTAGATATCGAAGAATTATTTTGACGACAATAATATGTGATTCTTTTCGTGCTTCTTGGAATCTTACTACTTGTCCAACTGGTTGCATAACATCTGGTCGAGAGGCTCTTACATATAGAAGACTACCAATCATAGATCTCTACAACATCTAATATACATCCTTAGATGACTCGTCTATCCTCAATTTGCAACTTGTTACCATCGGAGTAAGGACGGGTTTGCAATCTTCCATTTTGAATTTCTTGAGCATTTCCTTGATGTGCTTGGCTTGACATATAAATATTACTTTCTCTCACTGAGATATTTGAAGCCCTAAGAAGTATGTCAACTCACCAAGTAAAGACATCTTGAACTCACTATGCATATTTGTAGCAAAGTTCTTACTTAGTTGATCATCATTGCTACCAAAGATTATATCATCCACATATACCTCAACGATTGTTAAATTATCCTTATCTATTTGTACATAAAGATTGCTATCAGCAATACCTTTCTTGAACCCTTGTTGATGTAGATATCCATCAAGACAAGCATACCATGCTCTCAAAGCCTGCTTGAGACTATACAAAGCCTTATTTAACATGCTCAAAAATAGTCTTCTTTTTCTGATAGTAGAAAATGTTCAGGTTGTTCGATGTAAACTTCTTCTTCTAATTCTCCATTCAGAAATGTTGACTTAACATACGTTTGGTAGACTTCTATTTTTATTGAACATGCATAGGTGATAAACATCTAGATGGCTTCCATTCTGGCAAATGGTGCAAATGTTTCGTTGAAATCAATTCCTTCCACTTGTGCATAGCCTTTGCAAACCAATCTTGCCTTGTTTCTGGTAACTTGACCCTCTTCATTCAATTTGTTCCTAAACATCCATTTAGCCCTAATGACATTTTTATCTTTTGGTCATGGAACTTACTCCCAGGTGTTATTCTTCTCGATTTGATCCAATTCTTTATTCATAGCTGCTACCCAATGTTAATTCTGACTGGATTCCTCAAAACTACTGGGCTCAAAGGTTGCTAGAAAAGCAATGTGAGCTTGTTGTGATGAACGGAGTTTTCAACCTTTTCTTGTTCCAATTCCTTCATTTATGTCACTGATGATTTGATCTGATGGATGGTTCTTTTGAATCCATTCTTTTTTTCTCTTTGGAGGAGCTTCTTGTTGTTGTTCCTATATATCTTGTTGACCTTTATTTACTTCTTCCTGGTTGATAGTTGCTTCATGTTCTAGAATTTTCTTTGTACCTTTTTCAGCCTTTATCTCAAGTTTCAAAGATTCTAGATCCTCATCATTATTTGTTAGAACACTATCTTCGTCAAATGTGACATTTATGCTCTCCACTATCTATTTTCATCTTAGATTATAGAATTGATAGGCATTTATTTTTCATGAGTAACCAATACATATACCTTCATCAACGTGCAATTCAAACTTACCCAAGTTTTAATCTTCTCTTTTGATATAATATTTTCTTTCGAAGATTCTAAAATATTTTACATTAGCCAGTTTTCCTTTCCATAATTCGTATGGGGTCATATTGCAGTTATTTCTGAGAAGACTTCTATTGATAATGAATACTATCATATCAATTGCTTGAACCTAGAATTTTTCATCTAATTTTGAGTCCTTTAGCATTGTTCTACCCATTTCCTATATAGTTCTATTCTTTATTTCAACAACTCCATTTTGTTGAGGTGTTCGTGTTGTTGAAAATTGTACTTTTATTCCATTTTTGTCACAGTATTTCTGAAATAATTTTGGAAGTGAATTCTCTGCCATTATCTGATCTTAAACACTTTATTTTTAAACCAACTTCATTTTCGACCAACTCCTTGTAGATCTTAAAGCAGTCAAATGCTTTAGATTTTTTCTTTAGGAAACTGACAGCTGTCATCCTAGTATAGTCATCTATCATTAACATGAAATATAATTCTCCATCTAAACCTTTTATTCCCATAGGACAACATAGATCAATATGTATCAATTCCAATAGATGTGATGCAAAGTTTTCTTTTGTTTTAAATTTGTATTTTGTCTGCTTGTCATGCCAATAGGTCTCACAAAGTGTGTTGGAAGGTTTTGATATTTTCGACATTTCTCGTACTAGTTCATTTTTTCTTATCCTGATAAGATTGTCAAAGTTTATGTGACCCATTGTTTTTTTCCATAACCAGCTTTCATCTTCTTTAGCTAGTAGACATGCTTTAGTTGCTTCATCCAGAACATATATGTTGTTTGGAGCTTGACTTGTTGTAGCCACAATTTTACCTACCTGCCTTTCCTGATTTCACATTTTGTGGAGATGAATAGGATTGTGTGTCCTTGATCACACATTTGTAAAACACTAAGCAGATTGTGATTCATGTTTTCAACCAATAGAACATTCTTGGCTAGAGCGTCTTTGCTTCCGAGACTGAGGGTACCTGATCCTATAACATTTGAAGATCCATCATTTCCAAAGGACATAGTTCCATCCTTCTTCTTTTTCATATATAGAAATTTCTTTCTATCTCCAGTCATATGCGTTGAGAAATTGTTATCAACATACCACACATCTTTGTTGTTTTGAGCCTTGAGAGCAAGAGCACAATAATCACTGTTCTTCTTCTTCCATGTTTGTTCGTTTTGTGGCTTCGAAGATTCTTCTGGAGGATTTTTAAGTCTGTAGTCTCTTGATATGTGTTCAAAGTTTTTACATTTGTAACATTCAATATTTCTTGGTAAATGTTCAAATCTATTGATGTTTTGTTGAGCCCTGGGAGGTTCATATTTTATAGATCTCCTCGAATTGTATTGGTTCCTAGGGTACATGTGACATTATATAGCTTTATGACCAAATTTTCCACATGAAAAATATGTTCGTACCTCGATGGAAATCTTCGTTGGGGAATTTGCTTCCATGTTTGTTCTTGTGAATCTTGTTTAATGAAGTCTACATGCCTGTTAGATCTCATAGGTTCATTGTATTTTGTTGTAGAAGGTCCTACTTCATCTTCTTTGTAACTGAGGCTAGTTCTATTGTTGTAAGATCATTGATTTTTGATGAGTTCTTCCAACACCCTTGAGTTGTTGGCATAGTTTTGGAGAATTTTTCCCTTCTTCACTTCCTTACGTAGCGAGACTACTTTGGCTTCTAATGCTTCCCTTTCTCGGTTGCTTTCTTCCAACTTCTTTTGAAGTGACTCTTCAATACATGTGTGTTCTTCAACTTCAATTTTGAGACCTTGAACTAGTTCTTCAACAGTATTGGAATGGATCTTCTCAGCCTTGAGCTTTTTTATAAGCTTGATTGCCTCCTTAGAAAATTATTCAATGGTCAACCCTTCTCCTTCATTGTTTGATATGTCTTGTTTATTGTGCTTGGCCATAAACAATACTTTCTCATTGGCTTCTTCTTCACTGTCACTGCCTTCATCAAATGATGAGCTATCTTCTTTAGAGAGAAAGTTCCTTTTGAATCCTTTCTTCTTGCCTTGCTTGTTGAATTTCATAAAGCCTTTCTTTCCTTTTGGGTTTCCATCACTTTTGTTTTGACATTTTGGTGCGAAATTCCCAACCTCAACACAAACGAAACATATCAATGGAAGTTTACCTTTGGATTTTCCCTTACCAATTTTTTGTTTTCTCATAAAGTAAGCATATTCTCCATCTGAGAAACCTTCTTCGTCATCTTCCTTTTCTTCACACTTGTAGGTGTAGGTGTAGGTCTTTGCCTCTGAAGGTTGTTTGTCCTTATTGGTTTTCTTAGATGCAGCGAATGCAGTTTCTAGATGCAAAGTACCCTCTTCTTCATCAAGTCTCATTTCATATGCTATGAGAACTCCATCTAATTCCTCTTTGCTGAGTTTGTCCAGATTTGCACTGTATTCTAAGACCGATACCTTTGGGTTGAATCTTCCTGGTAATGTTCTAAGAATATTTCGTATAATAGTCTTCTCATCAATAGGCTCTCCCAATCCTTCCAAAGTGTTGGTTATTTCATCAACATGTTGGAAGTATGCAACAATGTTGTCATCTTCTTTCATTCTAAGATGCTCAAATTTTTCTTTATAGATTTGAAGCTTTTCTTCTTTGACATTTGATTCACTTGCATATATATTCTCAAGCTTGTCCCATACATTTTTGGCGGTTTTACAACCCAACACCTTATCATAAGCAGATTAAATAAGTCCACTACTAATAATATTCTTTTCTTTTGCATCATTTACCAAATTATTCTTACCTTATTCATCTGCGGTTGCTATAAACCCATTTTGAATAGTGCCCCGTACTTCATAACCTTGTGCCAAGAGATAGATCTCCATTCTTCCTTTCCAGAGTGCATAATTATTTGCACTGAATAGAGGTACACCATTCTTGGTATGCTCCATGATATCCTTCCAGTTGTTAAACTGCTATTGAAGGAATCAAGCTCTAATACCAATTGTTGGAAAAAACTAAGAGGGGGAGGGAGGGGGGGTGAATCAATATTCTTTAGCAATTATCACTATTAAATCTTTTTAGAGCATTAGTTAATCTTCAATTATCCTTAATATTTGTGCAGTAACAACAGCGAATAAAAGAACATAGGACGCACAAAAATTTTAGGTGGAAAACCCCCTCCAGGTTAAGAACCACCAAATGCTTTTCTAATAATTCTTTAATCTTCAACTCCAATTGAAAAGAAAGCTCCAACTTCCTATAATCTAGAAAATCATTCTTCTCTAGCTCCCACTGGATGGATGCTCCAACACCTGAGATTCTTCAGTAGTCAACTGAATGGATTCCCCAACAACCAATGAACTACAACTCACCCTACCACCACCCTACCACCCTGAATTTTTCACAGGATTGAACCTGTTGGTGACTTCATGCACAAGCCTAGCACCACCCTACCTCCCTATAGAAGAATAAAAGAAGAATGGACTCTTGTACTAGGGAAAATAGTCCACTTTACAATGATATAGAATGATGTAGAAGAAGAAGACACACTAGACCATAACCCCAACTATGAAACAACCACCTGATGATTATCCTAGACCTCCCAACACTGCCTCTTCAACTCTTGCTAGATAGACACTTATACAAATTTTACAAAGATTCTTTTACAATGACTCTATACAATGATACATTTACAATGTCTGTATGCAGCGCTGCCCACTTGAAGACTTCATGTGGTGAACTTCTTAATGTTGTTTTGCACCTTGGTTGCTGGTCTTCTCTTGCTACCCTTTCTCATTCTTTAGAACATTAAATTATGCATTGAGCCTCTCTTGATGAATATATAATACCTGCAAAAGGTCTTCAAGGAAATACCCATGACATGATAATAACAAAAATTACCTCATCCTGCAGAGCATATGCTAGTGCTAAACAAAAAACAAATTAGAATACAAAGAACCTAATGCAATTAAGATATGAAAATGCATATACAAACGATACTTACCTGTATATTACCTCTGCTGCATCGTTTTTTTTCACCTTGCTCTTTGCTGCCCTAGAAAGTCTGGTCCTTTGCACCCGTTGACAACACTTAATCTAGTTTTTCTTGCCTTCTTGGAGCACGATATTTAATATGATGTAGCTCCATGATTTCACATCCCCAACATGCGATATTCGGTACTATAGAAGCCCTCTGTGTCTTCTTTCCAATGCCATAGGTATGACCTAATTCGGACTCTTCTAGACAAAGTTATGCCCAATCTCTCACAATGACCTAATTATGGACTAGTTCAGTAGAGCTAACTTATACGACATTCCACGTGTCACTGTTTCCTCCTTCAGCTCTAAACTTGATATACAAAAAACTAGATTCCATTCACTATCTGCCACTTATTACATAATTCCAATCCTCTTCTCAGAGAGAGAGTTATGATGATTTTCCCAAGGTCACTTCTTTGAGATGAAATTCAACAGCCTGCAAAAACCCTAACTTCCATAGATCATATCTCAGACACTATAGTAAACCAAGATCTAAAATTCAATCACAACATTCAACAGGATTTTGAATCAAACGGATTTTAATTTTAGAATCTAAGACTTTGTAGAAATAAAGTTATAGTGAAGATTCCACAGTCACTACATTTGGAGGATATACGAAATTTATTTTTTATAGAGATGAGAGGGGTTTCTATAGAGAATGTTTGAGGGATTTTAGGAGCTTAAAAGTTTATTAATTAATGATTATTCAATGACCAAAACCAATTATGGGTGTCATGCCACAACCCCATATAGTTTTAGCCCACTAACTGGGGTTACTAACTTCAAACATGAATATCTCTCAAACCGTGAATAATTACTAGGTGTGCCATATATCAACGGAAGCATCTCAATGATTAGAATATATATAGAAGATAGTTGACTCAAAATAGAGTAATTTTTCAAGTGAAAATTACCTTGCAAGATTAGGCTATCCTTTGGTGCTGCTTGGGTTGACATTAATGACAACCTCAGGTCATCTTTAGATCAACATAACATGCATTTTAGTTTGAATATTTTAACTCAGCCACTAGTGACCACTTAATGCGACACTCATTTGACTTATGGGTGGGGATGTTATGGAACTCATACAAATTTCTTATGTCCTTCTTCATCTTCAAAGTTCTACTCCTTGATTTTGGCTTGGATGGGTTTTTCTAGTTCGCTTTACCTTAGCCTTGTCCTTTATTCTACATTTTGGAGGTGCCTTTTCCTCGCTTCAGATTTGCAGATCCGAAGCCTTGCTTCTTCTACTTAGATTTTTACTCAATCTTGACAACATATCGGTATGCTATGTCAAGCAAGCAAAATTCTAGGAACTCCATTTATAGTTAAATGTATTTGTTTAGATAGCCACGTTACTTTAGTATCAGATGTCATACATAATCCTTGATACCAAACTTTATGCGTAGGGTATGGAAAATATTCGTGAACTTTGGGATGTATTTTTCGATTTCCTGTTGTAGTCTAGGAAACTTTATGTACTTATCTTCATATCTCCTAAAAGGATAATTGTGTTCATTGATGACATCTCTAGAATAATTTAAAGATGGTGTGACTAAAAATAGTGAGGGTTCCTCCTCGTCCTTCTACTCATAGTATGTTTCCCACTTGTTTGAAGAATATACTTCCAGAAAACTTAACCATCTATCTAGGGAAGTTGTGTATATCTTGCCTTCAAAAAAAGATATTTTGAAGTTAACGTATACCTTAAGGTGAGTGGTGCATCCAAAGTGATTGTTGGATGAAGATAGAAAAGTGCTCATAGAAATATAGAAATGAGAGATAAATGCCTTAGAATTCAGTGTCTTTGAGGGGGAAACCTCCTTTACATTACACAAATGAACAATTCTTGAATGATTCAAATGACAAAATCTCCTTTCTATATCTAGGAGTCCAAGGGGTCACAGTATAACCAAGCTTACCTAATAATAATAATATAAAGGCACAAAAATAGCAATAGAGGGATTCTATGGGGCACAGTAATAACAATATGGGGACAATAGGGGAACAAAAATATTAATAAGGGATACAACTACAATAGTAATGGGGGCATCACTAGTATTATAGGGACCTAACATGCTCCTATCCTTCAAAAAAGTGTTGTCCTCAATGCTTGAGTAGTTCTGGATGCTTCTGTATAAAATTCTCATCCTCTCACTTGGAATCTTCAGTGGATAAGTTCTTCCACTTGATGAGATACTCTGAAATGAATCGATTTCGTAGTTGTCGAGTTCTTGTTTCTGTGTCTGCTTCCAGTTCCAATATAATTTTTCCTTCCTTGTCAAGTTTTGGTGATATTGTTTGAATTGGGAGCTTGTTGCTTATAACATTCTCTAAACATAAAACATGGAAAACTGGGTGCACTCAAGAAGCTGCAGGAATCTCCAACTTGTATGCCATAGTACCAATATTTTGCAACACCTTGTACAGACCATAATACTTTGGTTATAATTTATTATCCTTCTTAGCTTGCTTGAGGGACATTTTTTTATATGGTTGTAGCTGTAGGAATACCCAGTCACCTACATCAAAACTTCTTTCATTGTGATTTTGATCTACCTGTTGTTTCATTCTATTCCGTGCCAACACGAGGTTATCCTTTAAGAGTTGGAGAACTTGTCGTTGATGCTCGATGTGATGTTCCATTGCTTGAACCTTAGAATTTTCTCTTAAATATGATGTGATGGATGGTGGATGATATCCATAAAGTGCCATAAACGGGGTCATTTTTGTTGTAGTATGGAAGGAAGTGTTATACCACCATTCATCCAGAGGCAACCATTTGACCCATTGTGTCAGTTTATCAGACACAAACCAACAAAGATATCCTTCCAAACATTTGTTTACTATCTCAGTTTTCCCATCAGATTGAGGATGATAAGATGATCTATGAGCTAACTGAGTACCAAGACAAGAAAATAATTTTGTCCAAAAATTTCTAGTAAAAATGGGATCTCTGTCACTTCCAATAATCTTTGGGTTTCCATGTAGCTTTTGAATTGTTTCCATAAATGCAATAGAAACTGTACTTGGCTTTAAATGGATGTGATAATGCACAAAAGTGTGCATACTTGGTAAGTTTGTCAACTACCACCATGATGACACTCTTCCCCTCAAACTTGGGTAAAACTGTGATAAAAATCCATTGAAACCTCCTCCCAATGTTGGCTTGGAATGGATAAAGGTTGTAAGAGACCTGGTTTCTTAATTGTTTCAACTTTATTTTGTTGGCAAACCAAACATTCCACCACAAACTTTTGAATATCCGATTTAAGTCCATCTCAAAAAAAATCCTTCTTAACTGTGGTAAGTTTTTAGAAATCTCGAGTGCCCTCCTGAGGGAGAAGCGTGCAATTCCAGAAGAATCTTTTGCTTGAGTTGAGAATCCTTACATAGGTATAGGTTATCTTTGTAACATAACGAATCATTTTTCCAGCTAAATGTATCAGATGTACTGAAATCTTGTTGTAACTTTCGAACACTTCTTCATCATTCTTCCATTCGTCCCTTGCTTTGTTTATCCAACCTGGTTGGATAATAGAAATGGCGCACAATAATGCTTCCACATCCTCATCCTTTCTTGAGAGTGCATCTGCCAAAACATTTTTCTTCCCTTTTTTGTAGATGATTTCAAAGTCATAACCCAACATCTTTGTGACCCATTTTTGTTTCTCTTCAGAGGATTAATCTTTATTCTAAAAAGTATTTAAGGCTATCAGGATCCGTTTTTACCTTGAAGTGTCTTCCCATTAGGTAGGGTCACCATTTCTTAAGTGCATGTAGTATTTCCAACATTTCCTTCTCATAAATAACTTTGTCTAAATACCTTCCCTTGATTGGATGGCTTTTGAAAGCAACAGGTCTTTCATCTTGCATTAAAACAACACCAATTCCATTTCCTGAAGCACTGCATTCCACAATAAATGTTTTTGTGAAGTCCGGTGTAGCTAAGACTGGTGCTTGGCACATTGCCTATTTAAGATGTTCAAGGCCTTTGTTGCTTCTGGAGTCCATGAAAATGCATCTTTTTTCAATAATGTTGTGAGAGGTGTTGCTATTTTCCCATAATTCTTAACGAACTTGCAATAATACCCTGTCAAATCGAGAAATCCTCGCAGATGGTTTATGGATGTGGGGATTTTCATTTCCTTAATGGCTTTAATTTTGCTAGGTCTACCTTAACTCCTTCATGAGATACAACATGACCCAGATATTCCACCTCTTTTTCTCCAAAGAAACATTTGGATCTTTTTACATATAATTGTTTCTCCTCCAATAGTTGTAGCACCCTTTCAACATGTTCAACATGATCCTTCCACGAGTTGTTGTAGATTAGTATATCATCAAAAAATAATAACACAAGTTTTCTAAGGAAGAGTTTGAAAATGGAATTCATCAAACCTTGAAATGTAGAAGGGGCATTGGCAAGGCCAAAAGGCATGACCAAAAATTCATAGTGACCCTCATGAGTTCTAAATGTTGTTTTTGGAATGTCTTTAGTATTCATTCTAATTTGATGATATCCTGAATGAAGGTCCAACTTGGTGAAGTAAATTGATCCATGCAATTCATCCAATAATTCATCAATGACAAGAATGGGAAACTTATCTTTAATAGTGAGCTTGTTGTTGAGCTCCTTATAATCAGGACACATGCGCCATGATCCATTCTTTTTGTGCACCAATACTACTGGAGCAGAGAAAGAACTTTGACTAGGTTCAATTATACCATCCCCTAGCATTTCTGCAACCATACATTCAGTTTCACTCTTTGGGCATAGGGATATATGTACGGCCTAATGTTTGTAGGAACACTTCCTTGAATCAAATGAATAGCATGATCACGATCACAAATAGGTGGGAGACCTTTGGGAGTCTCAAATACCTTGGAATAATTATCCAAGACCTTTTGGAGATCTGGAGAAATAAATGATTTCGATGTGGAAACATCTAGCGAACATAATTGTGCTATTACACCTCGTTGTTCCTTTTTTAGAAGCTCTATCATACCGTTAGAGTTGATTATCTTTCTTGGTTTCCTTGCAATACCCCTTAATTCAACTTCCTTTCCTTTCGCAGAAAATTTCATGAAAATTTCTTGAAAGTTAAAAGCTATTGTACCCAAGGATTGTAGCCATAGGACTCCTAGTACAACAACAACACCTCCCATTGGAATGGAAAGCATTGGGCTATTCAATACATATTCTCCTATGGATAGCTTGATATTATGGCACTTTCCAGAGCAATTTATGGTTCCTCCACTTGCAACCATTATTTGAAACTCTGGTGCTGGATATGGGAAGAAATTCAATTCTTTTGCTATCATACAATGAATAAAATTGTGGGTACTTCCTAAATCAATCAACACTATTACCTTTTTCTTCTTGATAAGTTTTTCTATCTTGATGGTTTGAGGAGTGGTAATTCTAGCCAATGCATTACAAGATATGATCGGATTCATTTCTTCTTTATCTAGGGTTTGTTCCGGGAGTATATACTCTTCTTTTGACCTTTCTTGTTCCTTTTCGTCCTCTTCTTCACAATCTATGTAGAATAATTTCTTCTCAGCACACTTATGACCTTTAATGTATTTGCTATCACAACTGTAACAAAGCTATTTTGCTCTTTTCTCTTCCAATTGTTGTGGTGTCAACCTTATAGGTTATGGAAGGCTAGGGGCAACAACACTTCCATATTTATAGTTGTGGGTGGTAGGCTTCCTGGTTGCCATAATTTTTCTTTCCATTTTTCTTGCTAAGATGTATGCCTTCTCCAATGAATCAGGTTCCAAAATGTGAACCTCATGTTGGATATTATCCTTTAAAGTACCTATGAACACATCAATCCTATGCCCCTCTGGAATATCTTTTACCCTTATTTTCAATTTTTGGAGCTCCTCAATGTGCTCCATCATTGAACCCTTTTGTTTGAGACTTATCAATTGGCTAAAAAACGTGCTGCTTTTTGTATCCTTACAATGTGTTGTCATTTCTTCCATAAAAATTTCCTAGGTGACAATTTATTTACTAGAGCAAAGCCATTGATATCATACAAATTGATTTTGTTCCAAATATAAAGTTGCAATACGTACCTTTTGTGTGTTTTGCACATTATGCAGATCAGAAAATTGCTCCATCTATAGTATCCATGTTGCAGGATCCTTGCCATCAAACTTCCTCATATCGATTTTTGGAATATGGTGGGTCTTCAATCCAACACTAGAGTCTATGAAATCATGATTAAAATTTCTTTTGTTCTCATCATGAGTTTCCTTTACTACCCTTTCACCATTAGTGACCATTTCTTGTAGCAACTTATTCAAATTTATCTTTAATTCTTCCATCTTATCATCCATGCCATTCATCTTAGCTTTCATGTCATTCATATTAGCTTCTACACCTTTCTTTGAACCATCCATCTTAGCTTCCATGCCGTACATATTAGCTTCTACATCTTTCTTTAAACCGTCCATCTTAGATTCTGTTACTTATTGTGCGAGTGACATTTTTTGCACTTGGTCTCGTAATTTTGATATATCATGTTGCATTTCATCCTCTTCTTCATGAGTCATGCTAGAGCTTTCACGTTGCTTACTAGGTGTTTGCATTTTCTTTCCTAGAATCGTCAATTACCAATAATAATGCTTTACTACGCTCTTTGAATTCCTTCAAACTAATTTTTCAAACAAGCTTATACAAAATTAAAAAAACATTAAAAAACTACACCCCTTTATTCTTTACTTTGTAGGAGCTCGATATTGAATCTGATGTATCTCTATAATTTTGGATCATCCAGTTTGAAATTGAGACCCGAAGTATCCCTATGTGTCCTCTTTCCAATGCCACTAGTCTAATTGAATTTATATTCTCCAAGGTAGAGTTATGCACAATCTACCAAGATGACCTGATTATAGACCTTTTTAGAAGAGTGAACTTGTATGAAGTGCCATGTGTCACTGTTTTGACCTTCGGATCTAAAACATATACACGGGAAACTACAATCCATCATCTTTCTATATCTTCTTACAAAATTTCAATCTAATGCTCAAAATAAAAGTTATGATGATTTTCCCCAGGTCACCTGTTTGGAATGAAATTCAGCAGTCTGCAAAAAGTCCAACTTCCTCAGATCATATCTCTGCAAATATAGCACGAAAAGATCTAAAATTCAGACCCGAGGTTCATAATGATTTCAGACCAAATGGTTTTTTTTTTAGGGTCTGAAACATCGCAGAAAAAATGTTATAGTGAAAATGCCACGATGACCTATTTGGAGTAGCGAAACCCTAGAATCCAAAGCTCTGATACCAAATGTTATGAAACCAGCTCACAAAAAGATAGAAAAGAGAGATAAACACCTTATAATTCAGCCTCTTCGAGGGGGAAACCTCGTTTACATTACACAAATGAACAATTCTTGGATGATTCAAATGAAAAAACCTCGTTTCTATATATAGGAGTCTAAGGGGTCACAATATAACCAAGCCGACCTAACAATAATAATATAAAGGCACAAAAATAACAATAGAAGGATTCTATGGGGCACAATAATAACAATATGGAGACAATAGGGGCACAACAATATTAATAAGGGACACAACTACAATAGTAATGGGGGCATCACTAGTATTATAGGGACCTAACATGCCTCTTCTACTTAAAGTTTTGCTCGATCTTGACAACATATTGGTATGCTACGTCAAGAAAGGAGAATTATAGGAACTCCATTTATACTTAAATGTATTTGTTGAGATAGCCACATTACTTTAGTATCAGATGTCATAGATAATCCTTGATACCCAACTTTATGCATAGGTTATGGAAAATATTCATGAACTTTGGAACATATTTTTCTATTTCCTGTTGTAGTCCAGGCCACTTTATGTACTTATCTTCATATCTCCTAACAGGGTAATTGTGTTCATTGACGACATTTCTGGAATAATTTAAAGATGGTGTGACTAAAAATAGTGAGGGTTCCTTCTCGTCCTTCTACTCATAGTAAGTTGCTCACTTGTCTGAAGAATATCCTTCCAAAAAACTTAACCATCTATTTAGGGAAGCTTTTTATATCTTGCCTTCAAATATAGATATTTTGAAGTTAACGTATACCTTAAGGTGAGCAGTGCCTCCAAAGTGATTGGTGGATGAAGATGCTTTTCCCATTGATACGTACTGAAGGATCTGGGAAAAATTGTCCATGATCTTGTACCTTTGTTTCTCGAGGGCCTCTTCGAGAATAATTTTGAAAGGATATCCTAATCCGACATATTTCTTTTCTTCTACCATGGGAGGCCATCAGGGTCAACGAGGTATGTCTTGGAAGGGTTCAACTAGTTCAAGTCCAAACTCATTATACCCCAACCTCGTTGGGGACATGCACATAAAAAAAGGGAATAGAACATTTCTCTAATACCATTGATCTAGATTTATGAAGGAATGAAATGAAATACATATTTAAACAACAACATAGATATACAATGAAACAAAAATTCAATTAATAAATAACAATTCTTGAAAATTGTTTACATGCATAAAAGAAACAAAATAATGTAGGTGATGGAGCTTATCTTTGAGAAGAGATGTGATAACTACATTCCTTCTAAAGTAAGTTATAATAAATCTTGTAGGCCATTTTATGATCAAGAAATAATGGAAAACCATAAACATCCAAAACCTAACCCTAGGAGATGAAGCCCTAATACCTTGTGGGCCCTGCTAGAATTTGTTGAAATGTCAACTTCCTGGGGTCGTATCTTTGTCATACAACCTCTATTTTGTATGTGTGATACCCTATTAGAAATGTCTATTTGAGGACCTTCATAATCCATTGTTTAGGGACTCAAAATGGCTATGGAAGTTCAAGATCTGAAAAAATAACAAAAATAGAAGACTATCAAAATATGAAACTATGCTAGAAATTAGGAAATTGAAAGGAAATATTGTTGGGAGTCCAAGTGGAATAGGTGGGTGAACACCAATATCCACCTGGATCACATACAAAATTGTCTCAATTTTATATTTTTAACAATGACATCACATTCCAAATATGCAAAATGATACCTTGTGCCTAAATATTAAATTATGGCATATGGTGACCTATCGAGAAAATGGATCTAATATACAAATGATATCTCATTCCCAAGCATGAATGTATGGCATAGTCTATTGTATATACAAAATGGGTTTCATTGGTTAAACATTGATAATTTCGACCCTCAATACTATCATTTTATTCTTTTCAGGCATGCTTTGTCTCTCTAGGAACTACACAAATAAACACATTGTCATAAGTCTTGTTTTACCAAAATAAACTATCACACTCATAAACTCATACTTAGTAATTCAAGCATAGAAAAACCATTTCATATGACATAATTAGTAATAAAGGTTTTTCCCTCTTTCGTGACCCAAAACTCAATATTGTACCACTCTGCAATAGTTACAAGAGTCAAAGCATGCAATTTAGACAAAAAAATTCGAGGAATCAATTAAGTTTTGGATAAATTAAAAAAAATCATCAATGAATTATATCACCATGAATGTCTTGCATAATGTGAATATTCACTAATAGGTGGAGTATTTGGTTGCATAACCTTTTGAGAGGAAAAATTTAGCATTGCATCCATTAAATCTCCATCATGCAGTCTTGGTTAGGAGATTATGTGGGGACTATGTGTAGAAACCAATGGGGATGGAATAGTGGTAGTCAAATTGGTGAGGCATCTATTGGATGTCCTATGGATGTACCACCCATTAATGGGTTGGGAAAGTGGTGGAGGTGAGTGATTTTCAACACCCATGGTTTGTAGCAATGATCAATGCTTCTGAGTAGAGGTAAGTTAGATACCAAAAAATGGGGCAACATGATGATACTAATGAACAACTAATGGGGGAATTATGGATGGATGTGAATGATATGTAAGAGGCATAGTGGAGGAAAGGGAATATGATGTAAATTACATATATATTTATATTATTTAATTATTGAATTTAAATAAGGTAATGAAATAAACATTCAAACAAAATTAAATGGACACGACTCTTCACCTGGTGTCAGTGCAATCTATAAAAATATTAAATAAACGCTACAATTATATCTAAACTAAAATATTCTATAATATGGAATTAATCGATATGATTTGTTTTGCAAGGAGGAGCCATTTTAATTCACCATACTTAACTATTAAATATGTCAAATGAACAAGAAACATCCACTACACTATTAGTGGAAAAAATTGGCATTGATGCATCTGTTAGTGTTGAGGGAGTGTTATCATGAAATAACAATTGAAAACAATATATAATTAGATATATGAAAAAACACACAATTATCTATCTATCTATCTATCTATCTATCTATCTATTATCTATCTATCTATATATATATATATATATATATATATATATATATATATATATATATATATATATTATATAATATATATATATATATATATATTATATATATATATATATATATAGGTTAGAGGAAATTTCAGCCTAAGAGTGCCCATGAAATTTTCACGTAATTTCCATGTCATAATATGTAAATCAATCAAAATCCTTTTTTTTTTTAAATCAACATTCTATTTATTCATCACATAATAAGTACATCAATAGAAAAATGTAGATAGTCTCACCCTAACCAGGTTTGTTGACTATTGCGATCAGCATATAAAAAAGAGACGTAAAGACAACCAAAGATACAATCCATAAGTTAGGAGGCCAAAAAGACCAAAAAACACATCAAGCAAGTAGAACACATGTAACCATGATATTCATCCTAAGTGATTGAAGCTAGGTTATATAGGATTTTTCTAAGAGGTGGTGGAGGGTGGAAAGAACACTAAACATGCTCCTTGAAGTGGGCCATCCAAGACTCTAGCCTCTCCGTTTTCTCAGCTAATAGGTTTTGGCCACGCCAGACCACCACAACTCACTCCCGGACATGACACTGGAATTAGTGCATCTTGTTCAATCTGGCTATCATCTCAACATGTTCTTGTTTGTTAATTTAATTGATGTTAAACTACTTACATGAATTATCAACTAGGGCTAGTAAACTGATGAAGTTTATGTGTACTGTATGTGCTAAGAGTCTTTGTCACTCATTAAATTCCTAAGTTAATCTGAGTTACCGAAATGCACATATTTTTCTATAGCTATGTAACTTATACAAAATGAAATCAATTCTACTTTACTTGCTTGTATGATGATCACACTCATACTTTCTTTAAAATAAAATCACTCTTGGTCTTAAAATGACACTTTCTTAAATATGAAATATCACTCTTGAAAAACATAACTACTTAAATGTAAATTACTCCCAAAACCAAAATTTCTTAAATATGAACCACACTTGCTTGAATGGAAATTAGAAAACCACAATTTCTTAAATGTAAATCACACTTGTACTCAAATCAAATCACTCTCTGCAATAAAATCACACTTACAAACGAATCTATTCTAACTTAAAGAAGGATTAGTTCTGTAATTGAAAATCACTACAATGTGAAATTTATACTACTACTGCTACGTTAAATTATACTATATCCATGTGCATCTGAAATATTTCTTCACCTAAACAACTGAATGATTAGCAGAAATAATATCAAACTTATATCTATAGGAATCAAACTTAATTACTCATATGAAATGACAAAAATCTCCAGGAAATATAAACTAAAATACTAACTTTTAATGAATGAAGACCTTACTATCTCGAGGGGGCCCTCATATGAGTATTAGGTAGCACTATAAAGATTTAACAAGTTAAATATCCATGCATTGGGATCACACAATAGAATGGAAATGAAACAAAGTGTTTATATAATAAAAAAAAATATAGTGCTTACAAATAAAATTCAAGTTTGTTTTATCCATGTCGAGAGGCATATTTATAGAACCCTTACGCAATAAATGCCTTTAGATATTGATACATATGATAATTGACATTCTCTATAATTAAATAAAGATGTAAAATATCATAATCTTGCTCATGATTTTCTATTAATGCAGAAAATCATGAGGCAGAAAATCTGCATCTTGCTCGCTTGAATCACCTTTCGCGATAGTTGATTTATCCTTTGAGTGAACTGATAGAGTTCCTTCTTCATTGATCCATCTTCTGCAAATAGGAACAAATCATTTTTTTAGTTAATTGTCTACTACCCATATGCTTTTTTTCTCGACTGAGGCTCCGCAACCTATCGAACCTTGGACTTAGCTGCAAAATCGTTGTAATTCGATATCTCAAGTAGATATTAAGTTAAATAATAAAGACGAATGACATTTATGAAATATAAGATGATTATGTACCTGTTACGCTTTCAACCTTGTAATTTGATACCCAAATTGTAGTTATGAAGGTCAAAAATGGAGGATTAGAGTGAAAAAGGGTTCTCAAGAAGAAGAAATTATGGGGTTCAACATTCCCCCACATGGAAGACGTTGCATGTCCTCATGCAAAATTTCAAAATTTGTGATTCCTTCTTATTAATGAACCTCTTTAGATACTTGAGCAAGGACATCCAAGTTACTCCTTGATTTCTTTACATTGATTGCCATCATCAGCTTTTTCATCAACATTCTGTGTTGTAGGCTGATTATCTTCCTCTTAAGAAATTTGTTCTGAGCTATCAATTTTTTGTTTTTCTTATACCACATACCAAGGTGTAGCAAGATGTTGTCATTCTGAGTTATATGGATTTCATTTTGTGCTTTTATTTCTTCATTCTTCTACTTTAGATGTCTATTCAATATTTCTAATTCATAAATTTATTGTTTGAGGGTTTCTTTAACTTGATGTCCTTCTGAGATATTAAAATGGTCTGCCTAATTTTCTCCTTGATTCCAGGATGATTCAATGTTTTTACCTGTAGATTTTTTTCCAAAGACTCTATTTAGTCATAAATTTCTTGCTACACAGGATCAATCTCTAGGGTTCTTCTAACTAGACTCAAAGTTATTGGTGATGGCATCAGTGATGATGGAACTGTAGGTGACAGTGTTGATGATGATGGAACTATAGGTTCCATTTCTTATTTCTCTAAATCAATAAATTTTGGGGATTTTCGAGGTCGTTCATGTAATTTCTTATTGAGCCTCCCACTTCTTCTTATGTAAGATGATGGTTTGGATGACAAATTAGTAATAAGGGGTTGCTTCTTAATCTTTCCTTGCTCTATTTTCCTTTTGGATGAACTTCCCTCAGTGATAGTTACCTCTCTTAAGATTTGTCTTTTTTAAGATTTATGAACATATCTAGGAGAGGAGTCTCATATTTTGAATGTTTTTCTTGTTCTAGAGGTGAGTTATCTTTTATGGGCAGGTTCCTTCTACTTCTCATTGTTTTACCACTAGGTTCTTCTATTTCTACTTCCTTGAAATGATCTCTGACTAAGAAATCTTCCCAATTGTCTCCAATGTTTCTAATATGTGCTTGAATCAATATTTTTACTAGACCATGATGATATAAATTGCTAGCAATAGATTTAATTTTTCTTTGAATTCTACCAACCGTGTTCCTTAAGCTTTGAAATAGAAAATATGCTAGGTTAATTTCATTTCCATTTATAAATTCATCATTAATCTTGCATGATAAAAGAACATATTACCAAATCTTCCTTCACAAGTTATAAACTTTTGAATGATAGCCACATTTTTCTCCATTTATTCTTCGAATCCATGACTAGTATTCCCTTTTTAAACTAAAAAATATTCATACCTCGATTCTTGAGAAAAAATTTCCATTCTCTTTCTTCAATTCTTTTGTTCTTAAAAAACAATTCTCCAATTCTTAGAAATCCTATCAATTATACTATGAAGGATTATGTAAACACCAGCTTCACGGCCCCAATTTCTACTTTGATGTCATCATACGCCCTAAAAAAATATTTTGTTACCTCCTTCTCATGCCTAGTGAATTTCTCCACATATTCCAGCCACTGAGCTTGCTGCAACAATTGTTTGACATGTGGATATCCCTCCAGAAACCTAATTCTATTCTGCTATGACCATACAATGACCCCCATCGTAGAGGAAGTCTAACCCACAATCAATCTTTTGATTGGTTTAAGGAATGTGAAGTAATTTGAGTATGAAAGGAGTTAGGAAAACATAGTTTAGGTGAGAACGGTCTTCATGCTAAAACAAGGTTGAGTAAAATGGAAGTGTTCGAAATGCATTGGAATGATGAATGGAGAGGTGAGGGTAATTATATCATGGTTAAACCTCAACTTGGTTGACAGTACATTGATATTTTCATTAAACCAAGGTCATGTGAAAATAAGTAAGGGTAATCATTATTCAATATGGCAATAACAATGGTTACTCATCTTTTTATTTCATAATTCAAATGTTTTAAATTTATTATATAACTCAATATTTACATACCTTTGCTCCTTTATCTTACTTATTTTGATTTGTCTTTTGTAGGTTGTCCAGTTGCTTCAGCTGCAACCTTCATTGGATTTTTCTCTTATCATCATTTCATTTTCCTTTTGTTACAATCTGCCAATTCAACTACATAATTCTATTAGAGATGCAGATTGTTGACAATTCCGTAGCTACATTATTTCAACTGATAAAAAGAGGAATAAAAATAAAATGGGACTAGAATAGGGAAAATAAAATCTATGCTACCAAGAACTCTTGGTTTTTAACTTGGATTTTCTGTATAAACATGCTGACAATGTTGGTTTTCATGTTTATACAATTTTATTATTATTATTATTTTTAGTTTTTGAAAAAGAAAATAAAAAACTAAGTTGGAGGGGAAGAATATTCTTCCTTGACAAACTTCAAATCAAGATTATCTTGTAGATTTCTTATGAACTCCTCCATTGTTAATGGTTTATGATATATTCATAATCTATGACCATTGACAAGGAAGGTCACCTTCTCTTCATCAATAGTTTTGATTCTAACTGCTTGATGCAGGTAAACCCGCATAAACCAGGATCTTCAAACGCTGGGCATATGAGAATGCAATCCAACTATTAACCAAATCAAAAACTCAATGTCTGGAAAATTTCACACATCCGTATGTTCTACGAACTCCATTCGATTCACAATCTTTCACCCAATAATTACTATTCCTTATCTCCATTTAATAGGATTTTAAAAATTATAAAACTAACTGAAGATCACACCAACCATATGCACACAAAAATATGAGAATAATTAATTAAGAAATAAAATATTTACAAGAGAATTCATGGCCTATTCATGGCCTCTCATTCTTCATTCTCACTCCTTCTCTTTCTCCTTGAGAGCTTTGCTACCATTTTTTTTTATAACTAAGGATAGGCCTTCTTGGTCCTTATCTTTTAGAAAAGTAGGCTTTTCTTTTTTTACATAAGGAATTAAAGCTTGAAGCTTTATTCCCATCATTTATCCTAATTTTAACTCAAAAAAACATAGAAACCCTACCCCATTTTATTCCATATTTACAAATGAAGATGTTCTAGATGCTCCTGCATCATACACCCAACCTTAAAACTAATCATGATCTCCTGATCATGTGCCTGGATCCCATACTTTGTGCCACAAGTTTCCATTTGCCGCTGCTTTTGTCTGTTGTTCTTCTCCAGGTCTCCACACTTTATGTTGCATCGCTCCACTAGCTTCACTTTCACAATCTTCTGCTGTCTTTCTTCTGTGTTGCTTCTGCTGCTTCTCTTCCTTGCTGATGTCTTCCTCCGAGACACTTTCAACATGATTATTATGATTAAATCAATTTCTTTGTCTAATAAGTCTTCATACTGCTGACTTCTTGCCTCTATGCTTGTTTTTGTTCTGACTGCCACCCGATCATCCATACCCTCTTGTCTTCTGGAACAGAAAACTTCTTCTTCTTGCATTTGACTACCCAACTGAGTCAAATATTCTGCAACAATACCTGCATTCACAAAAGACTGGTTAGAATAAAAATCATAAGGCATCAATGCCTTGTATTCCTTTGCCAGCATTTCAGTATACTGTTCTGAATCCTCCACTATCAGCACATCAGTATGCTGATCCAAACTTCTCAAAGAATCCTTTGAAGAATTCTCAAGACTGTCAACCAGTCTTTCTCCCATGTCATCTGCTTCCATGGCAATTTTCTGTACTTGTTCACTGTATTGAACTCTTCCATCTGCTGCATTTTCCCTGTCATATCCTGGATTCCCCAACCAGTATTCCAACAGTGCAATTTCCTTGTAGCATTGTTGAAGCATCACATCATCATTTACATTCCCTTCAACAACTCTTGAGCAATCTTCAGTTGGTCCTTCTTTCTCTGCATCAACATCCTGATTAGACTCCTTCTTTATGACAATTTCAGCCAATTGTCTTTCACCTGCAAACATACACAAATTGTCAGATTTAAAACCATGTGACCCTTTGGTCTTACTTGAAGTTTCAGTCTTCAAGTCTTCATCTTCACTATCTCCCAAAAATTCTCCTTGTTCCATTTCGACTTCCTCTTGACTCATCTTCTTGCCATTTACCTTGGCATCCTCTTTCTTATGTCCTTTACTGTGGCTTTTTCCTGAACCTCTGCTATGACTTTTTGTAGTCATCTTCTTCTCGTTCTTTCTTCACGAGCTCCTTTGCAACAAACCTCTGCAACAGCTAGTCCTCCTAGCTGCAATCTTACCTCACTAAGCTCTCCTCACTTAGTATTTTGGTAAGCACAGGTCCTCTGTCTGGAACCTCTTCCTGAGCAACATCTTTGCTCCCTCTAGGCTTATGCAATCTCCCACTCTCTCCTGAGAACACTTCAGTTGTCCTCTCTATCTAGCCTTCAGCTGAATGCTAGGTTCACTGCCACCTTCTCTGCAACCATAAACTTCGTTTACAAATTCCAAATCAGAAAAACAATCTCACCTTTAAGATCTTACCTGATCTTGTCTTCTTTCCACTGATGCAATCCTGTTCACTTGTGTATGCTACATATCAGATCTTCAACAAAACTTTCTTCAGTTCTTCAAAAAAACATACCAAAAAAAAACAAACTTCTTCAAGAAAATATTCCCGCTCTGATACCACTTGATGCAGGTAAACCTGCATAAACCAGGATCTTCAAACGCTAGGCATATGAGAATGCAATCCAACTATTAACCAAATCAAAAACTCAATGTCTGGAAAATTATCCGTATGTTCTACGAACTCCATTCGATTCACAATCTTTCACCTAATAATTACTATTCCTTATATCCATTTAATAGGCTTTTAAAAATTATAAAACTAACTGAAGATCACACCAACCATATGCACACAAAAATATGAGAATAATTAATTAAGAAATAAAATATTTACAAGAGAATTCATGGCCTATTCATGGCCTCTCATTCTTCATTCTCACTCCTTCTCTTTCTCCTTGAGAGCTTTGCTACCATTTTTTTTTATAACTAAGGATAAGCCTTCTTGGTCCTTATCTTTTAGAAAAGCATGCTTTTCTTTTTTTACATAAGGAATTAAAGCTTGAAGCTTTATTCCCAGCTTTTATCCTAATTTTAACTAAAAAAAAAAAATAGAAACCCTATCCCCATTTTATTCCATATTTACAAATGAAGATGTTCTAGATTCTCCTGCATCACTGCTCCATTATGAAAGACAACTTCAATCTCATATAGAACAAGCCAATGAGTTTGAAATTTTCCTTGAAAATATTTAAATCTTGAATAAAAAAGGAATGCCCAATCAAAAGGCTAAATGCCACCTAGATCTTTGCTGCTGGACTATATTGATTCTTTGAATAGCATCTTGTCGCATATCATCAACTTCATTCAATAGCTCCATTCTTTGTCTTTAGGCTTCTAATAAATAAATACCCAATTTGGTTCTTGTTTTAAAAGTCTTTATTTGGAACTTAATAGGAAACAAGACTTATTTTCCATAAACAATTCATAAGGAGTGTGTCCAATTGTATTTCTCTGTGTGGTGCGATAGTCCACAAAGCTTTTGGAAGCTTTTCTACCCAATCTCTTCTATGAAAATGCATATTTTTGGTAAGATTTGCTTCAATTACTTTCTTGGTAGACTCAACTTGTCTGTTGGCTTGTGGATGATATGGAGTTCACCTTCTATGTTTGATTTTATGTTCCTCCATTATCTTCTATACTAGCTTGGATGTGAATTGAGTTCCTTGATATGTCACAATTTCCCTTGGAACACCAAAACGAGCGAAAATATCCTAAACAAAAATGAAACTGCAGCATTTTAAGTAGAAAAAGAAGTGATTTAGCTTCTACCCATCTTGTGACATAATTTGTACAAACAAGAATATACCTTTTTTGTCTTGATATCAAATTGACTGGACCAATAAAATCCAAAGCCTATTTTTAAAAAGGTTCAATAAGTACCTAAGGATGTAAACGAACTTCATCTGATGGAACAAGTTTTCCCATTCTGTGACAACTGTCACATCTCTTGACATATTCCTTTCCATTCTTAAAAAGAGAAGATCAGTAATATCCTAAGAGAAGGACTTTATAAGCAGTTATTTTATCAATGAAATTTCTTCCACATGGTTGATCATGAGAAGACTTTAATATTTCAGGTACTTAATCTTCTCTAACACACCTTCGAATAACTAGGTCAGGTCTTATCTTGTAAAATTCTTCATTTATCCAGGAATAGGCTGCGCTAGTTTGAATAACCTTTTTTTTCTCTCGAGGAGACAAATATGATTGTGACTTCCCCGTCACCAAATATTTAACAATATCTGCAAACCAAGGAGATTTAATAGATATTGCAAAAATATATTCATCAGGAAAACTATCCTCTACAGGAACATCATTATTATCATTTTGGATTGTAGATAGAAAGTCAGCAACTGTGCTTTCTTTTCAAGGTCTATCCAAAATAGTAATATTGAATTATTGTAATAACAATACGAATCTTGTAATTATACCATTAGTAATTGCTTTATTCATTAGATATCTAATTGTAGAATGATATCTATGTATGAAGGTTTCATAACCAATTATGTAAAGTGAGAATTTATTGATGGCATATGCAACAACCAAAAAATCCTTTTCTGTTTCAGTGTAATTTAACTCTGCAGGAGTCAAATTTTAACTGGTGTAGTAAATGGCATAAGGAGTTAAATCCTTATATCCTAATAAAACTCCTAAAGTTGTATTTGAGGCATCAATTTAAATTTGAAAAGGTAGTTTCTAATTTGGTCCTCTTAAAATGGGTGCTTAAGAGATATTTTCTTTCATTGTTTCAAAAACTTTTTGGCAGTCATAGTTTCAAATGAATTCACAATCTTTTGTGAGAAAATTGAAAAGTGGAGAATCTATTTTTGTAAAATTTTCTATGAATCTTCTATAATAACCCGTAAAACCGAGAAAAATTCTAACATCTCTTTGACAGGTTGGAACTAAAAATTTAGAAATAACTTCCACTTTAGATGTACCCACTCCAATTCCATTTCTTGAAATATGGTGTCCTAAACCAATTCCTTCAGTAAATATCATAAAACATTTTTCATGACTTAATGAGATATTTGCTTCTTTACATCTAATGAGAAATTTTCCCAAATTTTTAAGAGCTTCTTCAAAATGATTTCCATAGATCATAAAATCATCCATGTAAACTTCTACACAATTATGAATTAGATCAGAGAAAATGCCTAAAACTACCCTTTGGAATGTTGCAAGTGCATTACATAACCCAAAAGGAAGTACTCAGTAAAAATAGGTTCCCCATGGATAGGTAAAAGTGGTTTTATCTTGATCTTCTGGAGTTACTTGGATTTGGTTATATCCACTAAAACCATCAAAGAATGAAAAATATTTCTTTCCTGGGAATGTATCTAAAAATTGATCTATAAAAGGAAGTGGAAAATGATATTTTAAAGTAGCTTTATTTAGTTCCCTATAATCAATGCATTTTCTCAATTTTCCACTATTTTTCAAAATAATTACCAATGGTGAAACCCACTAGCTATCTGATATTGGATAAATCAAATTCACGTTTACTAATTTTTGTAATTCCTCTTTAACAATTTCCCTTAAATTTGGATTCATTCTTCTCTGGGGTTTTTGAATTGGTTTGGCATTTTCTTCAATATAGATATGGTGTATACAAATATTAGGATCAATTTCTTTCATATCAGTGTATTCCCATGCATAAGAAGAGGAATGTTCTTCTAAATTTTTTATCAATTCCTCCTTTTGAGATTCTTCCATATTATCATTAATATTTAAAGTTTTCTTGAGAAAAATTTCTATTAAATAATTTCCAAATTTCTCCATAGAATGTAAAGACATTTGACGAGATGATAGATATTCAACATTACATTCTTCTTGAAAACTTTGACTAGATTCAAAATATGAAGAAGATTCATTAATTTCCATTAGATTCAAGATCTAATCTTCTTCATCTATTTGTGAAGTAGAAAATATTTGTCGTATATCAATATCATCATATATACATTCTTCACTTTCTACCTCTAATGTTATTTTTGCAGGAGGATATAATGTAAATTTGTTTTTTTAACTTCCATTAGAGATAAATATATCACCAGTTCTACAACTTATAAAAGCATCAACTATAGCTGACCATGGTCTTCCTAGAATCAATGGGTTTCCTCCTAAATTATTCTTGGGTGTCAAGATCATAAATTCAAAAGGATATTCCCAAGTATCTAAGGATACAAATATATCTTCTAACACACCATCAAGTTTGATAACAAATCTATATGCCAATTGCAATAATGTAGGTGTATATTGGAGATTAGGGAGTTTCAATTGATTCATAGTTTGTTTACTCGTGATGTTTATGGATGCTCCTAAATAAATCAATGTGTTTGGAATTTCAATACCATTGATGTGTGTTTTCATGCAATAATGTAGGTGTATAATGAAGATTAGGGAGTTTCAATTGATTCATACTTTGTTTATTCATGATGTTTATGGTTGCTCCTAAATCAATAAAAGTGTTTGGAATTTCAATACAATTGATATATGGTTTCACAATGGGACTTCTAGGATCAAGATATTTCTGAATTATTATTTTTCCCATCATGATATCTGCAATTTTTCTAACTAACTGAATTATTTTTTATTTTTTATTTTTCTTCTAGGTTTTTAACACTTAGCTCCCTAATTGTCTTTGAAAATATTGGTATTTCTTTGATAGCTTGTAACAAAGGAGTTTTTATGCCAACATTCTTCAGTTCATCTATCATATCATAATTAGGCATCAGAATATGTTTTTTTAACCCCTTTATCAATTTCCAATCTTTCAGGAAAAGGTGGTGTTTGAACATAAGCTAAAGGTTGTTCTTTGATGGGAGTTGAGTTTATTTGAACATCATCGGGATGTGTAGGGGTGGTTTATTTTTTCCAATTTTTATCTTGATGATGAGATGTTTCTTCCTCATAGAGGTTTCTTTTTCAGATTCTTGAATAATAATATATGGTGACTTCTTTTCCAATACTCTACCATATTTAAGTTGAACATTGTTTAGATCTAATGGAGTTATCATGTAACTTTGGAAATTTTGTCCTTCCATATTGTAAATAGGTTGTGAAATTTTATTATTATTTGGATTTGGAAAAGGCTGGGTAGGCAGTTGATTTGGTCTTTATGGAAAGGGTAATGAAAGTTGTGGATTTGAATTTTGAGGATGATATGGTTGAACAGGTTGAGGAAAATATTGTGGTGGAAAAAGAGGATAAGCTTGTTGAAATTGATGATATTGAGGATACTTGCCATAAGGATTTTTCTATCCCTATGCCCAAGTTTGAGGTCAAGGTTGCCAAGGCATGGGTGCAATCTCAATACATTGTGATGGTTATGCATATGCTTGAGTGTTGAAACCTTGATTTATATTTGATTGTGGATTTTTCCATGGTCTCTTTGTAATAAAGCAGAGGAGTTCTACTTGATTTGGTATTACTTCCTCTTGATACAAAACTTTGAGACTTGGTATTGAAGGACAATCCTTTGTATCAATAACTTTTTCACATATAACACATGTTTCTACACTTTTTAAGTCAAGAGGACATTCTCTTAAGGCATGCTTCTTTCTACATTTTGTACAAAAGATAGATAATGCAACATCTTCAGCCTTTTTCTTGTTTTGTACTTTAAGGGTATTTATTTTATCACTAACAGTCCCCAATTTTTTTTTTTTGAAATTATCGAGCAAATTGCCTATTTTAGCTCTACTTACTATCCCAGCTATAGATTTATTAATCCTAGACATGACATGATCTCTTGGATTTTTCTTAGTTCTTGCTTTACCTATTGAAATGTGTATGCAAAATTCACAAATTTCTCCAAATGATAAATGAGAGATATCTACTTTACCCATTAGATTGATAAGATCAATCCACTCATCTATAATAGATTTGAGTAAGAGAGCTATCAAAGTTTGTTCATCTAGATTATGAATTTTAGCTCTTTTAAAATTATAAGAAAATATTTCAATGAAGTCTCCAATATTTTCATCTTCTTTCTGCATCATTTTAAAGATTTAATTTTTAAGATTATGAGGCATACAATAATCCTTTTATTTATCTAAGAATGTAGTTTTCATTTGTTTAAATGTTCTTATAGAATATACTCATAAGCCCATAAACCATTTTAATTCTTCATCCTTAAGAGTGGCTAGAAACAATTTTAACTTTTGAGAATCAAGAAGGTAGTCACACTATCTACACATGACTTCAAATTCAAAGAGAAATGTTTGAGGATCCTCATTTCTTAATCGATGAAAATTAGGAAGGATGGAGGTTGAGATATCTTTCATTGTAGGTATGGTATCTTCATCGAGGATGGGAAATCCAAAGGTTTCTGTATTTCCTCTACCTCCTCCCCTTCCTCTACCTCCACCTCTTCCACCTCCTATATTTCCTTCTCTTCCACCTCTAATCATAGGTTGTTCACCATTAAAATTATGTACTTCTCCTTCCCCTTCTCCGACCATTTTAAATTCCTCAGAACTAATGTAAGGTTCTAAAAATAGATTTTCTAGTTCCTCTTATAGCTTCTTTGTTTCTTCTATCAGTGGAATATTAAAATAGGTTACTTCTTCTTCCTCTTCACTAGGGATTTCTAGTTCTTGTCCTAAAATTTGTTCTCCATTTGAGGATAGAAAAATTACTCCTTATATTGGGGATGAAGGATCCTCTTCTTCTATTATGGTTTCATTTTATGAATTTGGTTAATCTCTAGGTGGGATTTTAGATCTAAGTACCTTAGGAAGTTTTTGTTTGCCAACAATGGATGGGATATTATTTTGGGTGGATGGTGTGGCACTATGAGATCATGGTGGGGTGAGTGATGATGTTCGAATTCAAGTTCTACCTCTACCTACAAATCTACCTCTAGAATATCTTTACCTCTGAAAATCATTTTTATTATTCTTTAATTTTAATAAAAAGAAAAATAAAAAGACTCCTATATACACTTCCTCGGGAATCATGCCAAAATGTTTGGTAATTTAATTTATGTTAAATTACTTACATGAATTATCAACCAAGGCTAGTAAACTAATGAAGTGTATGTGCACTATATTCGCTAAGAGTCTTTGTCACTCATTAAATCCCTAAGTTAATTTGAGTTATTGAAATGCACATGTTTTTCTATAACTATGTAACTTATACAAAATGAAATCAATTCTACTTTACTTGCTCGTATAATGATCACACTCACACTTGCTTTAAAATAAAAGCACTATTGGTCTTAAAATCACACTTGCTTAAATATGAAATTTCGCTCTTGGAAACCATAACTGCTTAAATGCAAATCACTCTTAAAACCACAATTGCTTAAATATGAATCACACTTGCTTGGATGAAAATTATAAAACCACAATTGCTTAAATGTAAATCACACTTGTACTCAAATCAAATCACTCTCTGCAATAAAATCACACTTACAAATGAATATGTTCAAACTTAAAGAAGGATTAGTTCTGTAATTGAAAATAACTACAATGTAAAACTTATATTCCTACTGCTATGTTAAATTATACTCTATCCATGTGCATACGAAATCTTTCTTTACCTAAACAATAAAACAATTATTAGAAAAAATCTCAAACTTATATCTATACGAATCAAAATTTAATTACTCAAATGAATTGACAAAAATCTACAAGAAATATAAAATGAAATACTAACTATTAATGAACGAAGAGCTTACTATCTCTAGGGGGCCCTCCTATGAGAAGCAAGTAGCACTATCAAGATTTCACAAGTTAACTATCCACGAATTGAGGTCGGACAATAGAATAGATTGGAAACAAAGTTTTTATATATAAAAAAGAGAGTGCTTACAAATAAAATTCAAGTCTGTTTGAGCCATGCCAATAGGCATATTTATAAAACCCTTACACAATAAATGTTTTTAGAGATTTACACCTATACTGATTGACATTGGCTAGAATTAACTGAAGAGATAATATATCATAATATTTCTCATGATTTTCTATCAATGCATCAAATCATGAGGCGTAAAATATGCATCTCGCTTGCCTGATTTTCCTTCCACGATAGTGGACTTATCCTTTGACCAAACTAATAGAGTTCTTTCTTCATTGATCCATCTTCTGTAAATAGGAACAAATTGTTGTTGTAGTTAATTATCAACTACCCATCTGCTATGCTTCTTGGCTGAGGCTCTAAAACCTATCAAACATTAGACTTTGTTGCAAAAACATTCATCAGTTGTAGAGTCATTGTAAATTGGTAGCTCAAGTAGATATTAAGTTAAATAATAAAGACAAATGACATTTATGAAATATAATATGATGATATACCTGCTATGATTTCAACCTTGTAATTTGATACCAAAGTTGTAGTTATGATGGTCACAAAGGGAGGATTAGAGTGAAAAAGGGTTGTCAAAAAGAAGCAATTATGGGGTTCAACAGTTCTTCCTTTCATACTCGATTAGATGTTTCCAAGAAATCAAGCATCAACTGGATCAAGTCCCTGTAATTTTCCAAGCAACACCGATGGTCGTCGCTCTCTCCATGTCCCACATGCCTTTCCTTCGCTTGTCTAACCAAAACTCCATATCGTACCACTCCATACCATTGGTAAGGCTATGGGATGCGACCCCAAAATTAGCCCTGAAGCCACCATGACCACGACCGTCGTGCACTCCATATGCCGCCTGAATGTACTGGGAAACTCTGCTACCGCCCCAGCCAATTCCAATTTTCACTCCTTCCACCACTATCACCTGCATTAGAGACTCCTAGACCCCCTATCCAACTGAGCTAGGCCTTTATGTGGAAGAGGATTGACCTCTATGAGGAACCAGGCGCATTTTTACAGAACCAAAGTTGGTTCAAGGGGATAGAGAAAACTAATGAACTCATATAAAAATGAAATATTCAACGACTAGGGTTCATCCCACCCACTATGGTAGGGCTACTGATAACTAGACCAAAAATTACCAAATGGAAAATTAGAGCTGAGCCCACGCTTCATTGCCCTCAACCCTTTGTGCGCAGCCCACCATTCTATCCACTAGAAATATTGTACATCCTTGATGTAGAAACCACTAAAACATAAAAAACCCCGACGAAGAGTTGCAAAGGAGGGATATTAATTTTCAACACAGACAGAGATGGGAACCCCCCGCTTGTAGTAGGACCGCCAATTGGGCAGCACCACTGAAGGTTCTGCTTTTCTTTCGCACCAAGACACCAAATTCCTATAATTTCCCAAATAAAAAAAATGAACAAACACTCCACATACAATTACCATTCACTTACAAAATATTGCCATGTAAAATTTAACATCATAGAACATACAAATAAAGATCATGGGTAGAAAAAAATCTCATCTTTACTACATTAACCAAAAATATGAGTACATAACAATATGGAATAGCTAGAAATAGATGAGAAACTCAGACAACTACTGCAAACTAGATCCGACCTCAAAATGTGTCTGCTATAGCACTGGTCCTGGCCTCTCAAAATGAAACAATAACCAATAAGAGCTTCTATGAATTCTGAAGGAATTCACCAAGGGGAGATGGATGCTTGCCCTCTCTCTAAATCGCTCGAGAGTTTTTGTCTTCGGGCTATTGATAAAATAAATAATCGGGTTCTCAAAACCTCACCACAAAGATAAGACAAAAATCCAAGATGTCCTCCAATGGTCTCCTCGTCCTCTTTTATAGATCTGATGGAAACCTCTAAAACCTCCTATTTTATTATTATTATAATCATTGAGCACTTTTCCCTCTTTTATTTCAACTAAAATATTCTTTTTAATCCGAGAAATGATAAATTGACCACCATGTCTCCTCAATTCATTGAAACTCGTATCTAATCATCCCATCCTGTAGATATTCTCGTTCCAATTCCAATGAGCTATTACATTGAGGTGTTTTGTCAAGTATTCCTCTTGGAATGCCACCTTAAGCATAATTAATTAAGTCATGGCCAATAATAACTATGTTTTTTTGAAAGTTGTCAGAATGCACTAGAATGAAAGGAAAATTATGTGGATGATGGAATATACCAAATGAATTCCATCAGACCTCATAAAAACTCCTCAAAACCCCTCCAAAATCCCCTAGGCCCACTAATGATACCAATTTGCACCTGTGACCTATCTACCCCCAACTCTGAAAGTCCATCCTAACCATGTCATAAGGAACACTAGAAAAAGGAACATTACAAATCCTCCCACCCCAAGATTTCTTACCCTCAAGAAATCCAAATCTGTGGACCAATCTGGTGGCCCAGCGCAACTGAGACCCAATGCCTAGATCCCATACAAACTCTTGGGAGATGCTCTTCTTATGTATGAACCCATCATGAACGAACCCCTCAATGCCTAGATCCCAAACCAATCTTTGACTAAACTTGTCATCAACAAATCCTCTTGGATCCCAATGCCACTAAGAAAAAGTAAGTCTCCATGGCTCCTATTGTTCTATAAGTCAAGCCATGAATGCTTCTCCATCCACTTCATACCAACTCATCACCACTCACCAATCCAACCCTTGGCATAGACGAAGGCCAATCTCAACATATTGATGTTGTGCTAAAATATTGATTACTGGCCAACCTGCATCCTGCTGGCAACTAAATCATGTAATATTGATATGAAAATGGGGCACTAAAGGCTTCTTCTCAAGCTTACAAGAACCTCTCCCACTTCCAAAGCATAAATATTCCAAAGACCTTATGATTAACCAATTGAGGAATTAAAAGTGCTTGAAAATAGGTGTATGTTTTTGTTTGTTCTTGGACTATTTATGTGCTTTAAGTTTATTTTCTTGAACTGATATAAAACATATAACATCAAACAAAGCAATAAATACAACACAGCAATAAGAAATCACACATAACACCAAAAAAATATGGAGTTCAACATGATATCTTGGGCTATGTCTCCTTGAGCTCTAGTCAACTCAACTAGGCTCTCTGGAATTATGGCATCAATTCTTTTCCAAGCTCCACAATCAACTCCATTGGATTACATAGAAATAAATGGCTTCGAACACCATATTATCCCTCTAGCTTTCCATACTTCTATAGACAGATCTAGGCTTCTCTGGACTAGATTCCTTCAATCAGCACTCTGAGCGATCTTGATCTAGCTTGCACCAACACCCTTAGAATTATTTCACTATCTCTGGAATGCATTATTCTATCTTCAGCACACTTTGGACACTAGCAACAGCTTGATCATTTTGACCCTTTGTTGTCCTTGGCTCTAGCTCTTTGGCTATGGATCTAGCTCTTTGGCTCTGACTTTGGCTCTTAGCATTAGCTCTTGGCTCTTACAAGCTTCTGGGTTCTCTTGACCTCCAAGCGACGCTTTGCACATTAGTCACACTGACTCTGGAGATTGTCTCCTCGCATATATTGAGCTTTCCAATTGATTCCTCAACATGCAAACATCTCTTGGCTCTCTGAGTTTCCTCTGTGGATTACTCTGCCTGCGCCTCCCAGAATTCCGCTCTCTGTGTTATCTCTTGGCCTATGAGTGAATCCCTCTCAATTGTGTTCTCTGTGTTCTTAATACACAGTGGCTATAGTCGCCCTAATGCATGGAAGCTTGATTGTTTCTTCACAAGAAGTAGTTTACGATTGGAAAGAAACCGTTGGAGTGGAGAGCCTGGTCATTTGGCCTTCCTCCTACCATAATCCTGAAAACGACAACATACACAAGAAAATACATCATGGAGCATTTAATCGAACTTCAAACAATATGGAATCACACCTATAAACCTATCGGGTCCATCATCCTATCACATTTGCAAGTCACATGGTGAAATGGCCAAGAACACCAAATACATAGGAATACATTGAAAATCCGAAAATCCAGACTTCAAATAACATGCAGCCACATTTATAAACCCTATCAGGTCTGCGCCCTTATTGGAATATTGCTATTGTAATCACATTGGCCATGGCATCAGGGATTGCCGATCGCCGATCAAATATGGACCATTGATCTCTTTTCCTGATCTAACAGCTGTCGTGCGATCACACATCAGCCCATCACTTTATCGCATATCACATTTGTAATAGCCCGGGGGTTCTTCCTTTGGCGATGGAGTACGCTAACACTAATCCGCCAATCCAATAATTGGCAATCACAATGTCACATAGTCTGGGGTCCTGATATCGCATACAACCTGTCTCCGATTGCAATATGTTGGGGATCACTGATCAAGGGTCCCTTCCACCTTGGCCTTAAGTCCGCCCTTCGAACCTTTTACGATGCGATTTCCCATATAAGGCCTTTTATACCATTTTTAGAAGAAATGCCTCATTTTTCAAAGGACAAAGGCACTCTTCCTTTTGCGATAACTTCATCATCCAAAGTCCATTTTAGTCCATTCAAATTGCATCGGATTCAGAATGAAAAGATCTATGCAATGGGACTATTTCTAGGAGCATCCCTTGACTTTCATTTTCCTTTGTGAGGAACACTTTAGACTTAGTAGTCTATCCAAGATCCATTTTGGATCACACCTTCCCACTAAAAGAACTTTTGGTCTCCAAAAGACTAACATACTGATCTGAACAGTAAATGAGAGTAACAACACCCTCTTCTTTTAGCCTCCATACGCTTGTCTTGCATAGTGCCTCTAAACCAAAGCCTTTGACCACTCTCCTTCCTGGATTTGCTGGTCCTCTTGGGAAGAACTATTTTCCTCCTTACCTTCATGCAGAACTCCTGCTGAGATGGTCACAGAAGGTAGTTTGAACTTCTCTTCCTTGATCATTGATCCAAGGTGACTCAAACAAATGTGAAGTTACATCTGCTTCACAACATTTTCATTTGTACCTATTTGACAAGCTGTCAACAACAACTATTAAAAACAACAAAAATACAGACAACAACTGGATGGCCTAAACTCCTAATTCAACAAAAGAAAAAGATTTCACATCTTGTGAATACCTCCATGTCTTTACATCTACATACAAATTATGGACTAGATAACAAGCCCACAAATCATGCCTTTTAAAACAAATGACCCTTCAAGTCAAGCATGTAGAAAAGATCTCAAGGATTATTTTCAAAAGATGAAACACTTCATCATCATCTCCATCTTGGAGACCAAATCAACTTTTCTCAAGTCAATATTAACATTACATTCATGCCAAAGCAATCAACCATTCAAGTTAATTACACATACATGTTTAAATAGAAGGAAATCATCAACATCACTGTGTTCATGCACATCATTCTCATGCATGCATTTCATCCTTCAACTTTCGCTTAAGCATATTGTACTTTCGAAGCTGAAATGAATATAATGTTGCAGCAATAAAGTGAGTCTCCTACTCAACTTTTCCATTCACCTTCTTGGTAAAATCCTGCAACTTACATTCCATTTAACAAAGAAATGCAAATAGATGTAACAAATCAAAAGACATGCAATCTTAATTTGGTAAGAACTCTAACCATTTCTTACCAATCCATTTCAAAGGTGCTACCTTTGTCTGTACATTAGCATCAACATGTGAATCATTCTGAAACACATCAATCATGGAATCTTCCTTTCCATTTTTGCCATTTTCTCTTTCCACCTTCTTCAAGTTTCGTGGAAGCATTGTTGGATTCAAAGTCCAACATTTTACAGCAAGATGTCCTTGCTTATGGTAGTAAGTGCAACACATGTGCATCCTCTTAACAGCATGATTGGCCTTGTCCAATGGACCTTTGGCTTCTTTCTTCCTTTCTTACAAAATATTCCTATATGTGGCCATTCTCTTCCAACATCTAGAAACATTATGGTTATCCAAACCACAAAAAGAACACACAATTCTTTTCCAATGCTTATATGGAAATTTATCATGCTTAACATAATCAAAAGGAATATGATAAGAACCAAATTTATACCTTTCTATTTCACCTTTATTGCCTTCATGAGGAGGTGAATCAAATGAAGAAGTAGCTCCCTTTGGAACATCATTGACCTCTTCAAGGCTGTCAGAGTTTCCACAAGTCTCTAGTTCAAGTGTATGCTAATATACAACTTCTTTCTACAAGGTATGCTTCACACCATTGCATTGCCCAAGAATACAATCTTCACAATCTTGAGGTAGAAGACCTGCAATGAAACTCCTTCTTGGAACTGTTTCAATGGCCCTCATGGCAGCTTTGGAACTTTCTCCATAAGATTGTCCATAGCCAAGACCTAAATATTTAGGCCTTTCCTCAACTATTATTGGCTCAACGATACCTTGTTCATGTTTACTCAAGCCTTTTCCTTCATAGTCCATCTCGGACATTAACTTGGAACTTATGCCTCTGGTATGTTTTTCAAAAGAACCAATATAAACATACTTTGAGGAATTTGAAGACAAACTAGAATTTTTTACCTCTTCTTCAAGCTGATACTTGACCAAGGCTTCTTTGGCAACAAAGAGTTGTGTCTCCAACTCATGCATCCTTTTCAGGTTCATATTTGCAATATGAAGTTGCCTCTCCATTTCCTGTAATTTGTCAGAAAGGAGCTACTTCTCTTCCTCCACGGAATTCAACTGCTCTCTAAGTATGTTACTCTTCCTTCCATCATCATACATTTCTCTCACCATACCCATCATGGTGAACAAGTCTTGCTTCTTGTCTTCATCAAAGAATCTTGTTAAGAAAGAAGAATTTGAGGACTCACTTGTAGAATTTGTCATTATCTGAATGAACAAAAGAACTTCAAACAAGATTAATAAAGAGCTTATTCAGCATCATTTTGCAACAAACCTCTTGTGCTTCAAGGATTGCTTTGAGGCCCTTTGGGATAAGAAGAATTCCTTTAGCCATTCTTCCTTTTTGTCCTCTCCTGGATTGAGCTATCAATAGCTTTCCCTTCACTTCTACAAACTCAAACAATAGTCATTCCGCAAACAAGCATACAATCGACCTCTAACTATTTAAACACGTTTCAGACAAGCAATCTTTACTTTTTCAATCAAGAATTTTGATTTGATACCACCTACTCTAGTATAACCGGCTTTGATATCACCTTCCTAAAGGTGCGGTTAAACAATCTCAGGCTCTGATACCACCTGATCTGAAAATGGGCCACTAAAGGCTTCTTGTCAAGCTTACAAGAATCTCTCCCACTTCTAAAGCTTAAATATTCCCAAGACCTTATGATTAACCAATTGCAGAATTAAAAGTGCTTGAAAATAGGTGTATACTTGTGTTTATTCTTGGACTGTTTATGTTCTTTAAGTTTATTTTCTTGAACTGATATAAAACATATAATAGCAAACAAAGTAGCAAATACAATGCAGCAATAAGTAATCACACATAACAACAAAAACATATGTAGTTCACCCTGATATCTTGGGCTACATCTCCTTAAGCTCTAGTCAACTCAACTAGGCTCTCTAGGATTATGGCATCAATTATTTTACAAGCTCCACATTCAACTCCATTGGATTACACTGAAAAAATGGGCTTACAACACCATCTTATCCCTCTAGTTGTCCATACTTTTGTAGATAAATCTAGGCTTCTCTGGACTAGATTCCTTCAATCAACACTCTGAGTGATGTTGCTCTAGCTTGCACCAACTCCCTTAGAATTCTTTCAATGTCTCTGAATGCCTTCTTCTATCTTCAACACACTTTGGACACCAGCAACAACTTCATCATTTTGACCCTTTGTTGTTCTTGGCTCTGGCTCTCACTCTGGCTCTTTGGCTCTGGCTCTGGCTCTGGCTCTTAGCTCTGGCTCTTGTCTCTTATGAACTTCTAGGTTCGCTTGACCTCCAAGCGATCCTCAGTGCATTAGTCACACCGAATCCACAGACTTCCTTCTAGCATATACTAAGATTTCCAATGGATTCCACAGCATGCAAAAATCTCTGGGCTCTTTGAGTTGCCTCTGCACATTACTCTGCCTGCGCCTCCCAGAATTCCACTCTCTGTGTTATCTCTCGACCTCTGAGAGAATCCGTCTCAATTTTTTTTTATGTGTTTTCAATACACAATAGCTACAGTCATCCAAACGTATGGAAACCCGACTTTTTCTTCACAAGAAGCAATTTACAATTAGAAAGGAACCATCAGAGTGGGAAGCCTGGCCATTTGGCCTTCCTCTTGCCATAATCCGAAAAATAGCAGCATAATGTAAATACATAGGAAAGCACATCATGGATAATCTAATCGGACTTCAAACAATATGGAATCACCCTTATAAACCTATTGGGTCTGTCATCCTATCGCATTTGCAAGTCGCATAATGAAATGGCCAAAATGCCAAATACATAAGAATACATTGAAAATCCAAAAATCAATACTTCAAATAATATGCAGCCGCACTTATAAACCCTATCAGGTCAAAGCACTTATCGGAATATCACTATTGCAATCGTATTGGCCCTGGCATTCGGGATCGTTGATCGTTGATTAAATCTGGACCATTGATCTCTTTTCTCGATCCGACAGTTGTCGTGTAATCCCACATCAATCCATCGGTTTATTGCATATCGCATTTGTAACAACCCGGGGGTTCTTCCTTTGTCTATGGACTACGCCAAGGCCGATCCGTCGATTCGATAATCGACAATCGTAATGTCATATAGTCTGTGTCTCGATATCACATACAGCCTGTCTCCGATTGTGATATGTTGGGGATCGTTGATAGGGGTCCCTTCTGCCTTGGCCTTAAGTCTACCCTTTGAACTATTTGCGATGCAATTTCCCATATAAGGCCTTTTATGCCATTTTTAGAAGAAATGCCTCCTTTTTCAAAGGCAATCTTCCTTTTGCGATAACTTCAACATCTAAAGTTCGTTTTAGTCCATTCAAATTGCATCAGATTCATAATGAAAAGATCTATGCAATGGGACTATTTCTAGGAGTAGTCCTTGAATTTCATTTTCCTCTGTGAGGAACACTTTAGACTTAGAAGTCTATCCAAGATCCATTTTGGATCAAATATCCATCACCTTGAAGGGATCCTAGAATATAATGCTTTTGACTAAATATGATACACCATCAGTAGGGTACCAACTCATGATCTCTTGCCAATCCAATGCTTGGACATTTGTGTAAGGAACAAGTCTACTTGGATGATATGGGTCCCTACTCAACTAATTACACTCTATCCGGTCAATCAACCAAACTTGTCTAAGGAAGCATGCCCCTCTGACTATAATAGGAAAATGTGGGCAAGATGTGATGCAAGCCCTGTATATGTACTCCTAAAGAGGGTTTCATCCTAGAAATACTATAGCTCTACCTGTTTTCATTTCACTTGTCTGCACCACATCAATATCTAGGACCAAAGTTGGAGGCACACCATATCTAACATCTCCTCCCTCCTCTGGTCGGGATCTTTGTGCTCCTGTTGTTTACTAGCCTCCAACAAAACTACCATGTCAGCCTCCAACACCTCCTGAGGACAAGTGTCTGCAAATTCTTCCACCCTGCAAGTTGTCAATACAACTTTTTTCTCCTCATAAATGGTTGACCACAAGGGTGATTGCTTATCCTCCACCATCACAGGCTCAATATGAACCTCCAACTGGCTCTCCCTAGAAGGATTATCATGCTCTACCATATGGTGCTCATGTTGTATCACCACTGGTGACTCATCATCATCTCGAATGTCTCCCGTATCATCCATTGACTACTCATTATATGAATTTGACCTATTGGTAATGACTCTACATGACTCATGCTCCTTGGAGGCATCCTCATATGAACCCATGGAATCATCAAAAGAAGAATCGTCATCCTGAAGGTTAGAAGGAATCTCCACTTTATCTATCTGTGTCATCTCTTTAGTGTTGCTCAAGCATGAGTGGTTAGGTCCTGAAGGTCCCTTGCAGATGAAGCAAAGTCCATTCCTCCTCAACTCATTCCTATTGCATGATCCCAAAAACCTAAGTAGCTCCTCCTTGGTCAACTATCACTTGAACAACCCAATATTCTGCTCAGCCAACTTCTTGGCTAGTTCATAAATAGCAGGCGAGACCAATTTTTCTCTCCTCCAAATGAACAACAACTGGGACTGCAACTCCCAGCAAATGGCATCATGACCCCTCATACATGATGACAATATGGACTGCATGTGTATTATGACTGTGTTGGCATTATTTTTATTAATGTTGAAGAAGAATCAAAGCATATGTAGGATAACACCATCACACTCAAGATAAAACATGACTTCATATGTTCTAACCATGGCCATCACTTCTAAAATTTCCCACTTCTTCCCAAAGGTAGAGCCTACACTATTGTCCAAGTCCTGGAAAGCCTCTACTATAAGTCTAAAAAATCTATTCATAACATCATCATTGTAAGGAGCTATAGGGGAAGTTATTCGCATGATGTTACAAGACAAGATGCAACTAGTAGTCTAAACCCTTCACAAGGTTCCTCCAAGAAGTGTTTTATGAGAGCAAGCATAGTTGGTTTTAGAGCCCAAATTAGTTTTCTCCCTTCAAACCAGTTCACTTTGGAAAGGAGTGCATCTAGTTCATCTAGTTTGAAAAAGACTTTCCATGTGACCTTCATGTGTTTCAAATTTGTTCCAAGTGCAAGGATTGTGTGTCCAATCTTTGGCTTCTTTTGTAAATCACTTGGTTGTTCCTTTTGAAGAATGGCATAAACCCCTCTTGAAAAAGGTTTGTTGTTCTGTTTGGTTTTTTGGTCTACTGTATGGTTCGATTTCATCAATTATGTCAAAAGATATGTGAATTTCTCTATGGGTTGGCCAAACAACATTTGTGATAATGAGGTCACTGTTTTTCTAATTTTATTAACTATAAAATTCCATTCCCTTTATATTTTCCAAATTTCAACAATTTTTGGGTTTGTGATAAAAGTATCTCTGATAACCTTTGCCAACATTTCCTTGGCACATTGTTATGGATTACAAATTTAGTTTTATTTCCCAAGAATAAAATTAAAGTTTTCAATCATTGTTTGTTATATTAAACCCAGGAAAATAAGCTAGTTGGAACACTAACATCACACTCATCATATTGCAAACCCAAAAAGCATGAGATAACTCCTCATTAATAGTCTCCAAAACTGATAGAAAAATATAAGCACCAGAAAGATAGAACCTAGTATGTATGCATGAAAGAATGCACTATTGTAGGAACCACCTTCTCCCAAAATGAGTTGTGATCGTTTTCTCAAGAATTCCTTCTAGAATGTCAATCAACGAAGAAATGCAATCATCAATTTATGTTAGATTCTAGAAAAGGTCATATGATGCGTTCTGTCCCCAATAAGGAAATAAATGATATTCTAGTCTTCTTTCTCATCAACTCAACCACCAAATTTTCTCTCTAGCAACTGTAGAAAAATAATTGTCCTCACTGATCAGATTTATCAATATACCTCCTTGTTGCACACAAGATTCTCTATCTCTCTTATAGGTATAATTTCTAAAGTAGCATAGTGAATATGTAGCTCTAGGAATAATAAATAGTAATACAATATTCTCTCTTGGTGATGGAAATTTGGGCCTCTTAAACTTTTAGAATTAATGGAGAGTAGGTTATTGTTGTTACGTAGTTGTGCATTCTACTTTTCTTAGTGATTCAGTTCCTATTATTCAGGGATATGATTTTCTATCCCTAAAAAAATGTATCTATTTAATATTAGAGATTAATGTGAAGCCTGTGTGGCATTTTGCTTGAAGGAGCTCCTCATGATCTGCACCTCTGAGCTCCTCTTGTGTTGGTTTGCCATTTCATGTCTTCCCTGTGCAACTCTTGGCATGGAATCAGAGCTGCAGGACTGTTAATCCTGTACGCTGAGTGAGGGCATGACTGTAGCAGAGTCGTCACAAGATTTATGTGGAAAAGTGTGACGACCACACTGTGATCCTACTCTTCATCTCGATTTTAAAAGTTCGGCGTGAGTGGTGGATAGATATTCATAGATAGAGCTTTTCTTTCTTGCGAAGAACTTCGTGAGCCTGTGGTGTATAAGAGCGTCAAGTGAATTAGAAGTGAAATTCGGCTGCGAGGGCTCCATGGTGGCTAAAGCTGCGCATTTTTTTTCCTCTGAAAGCATGCTGGAGGTTGGAGCAGTGAGATCCTCATTTGAGAGGCCACGTGGAGGATTCACCTGTTGTCTAGTTGAGGGAGTTGTGTGATCCTCATTCAAGAGGCTACAGGAAGGAGGTGTTTAGGATGGACCTACATTGAGGAGGAGGTCGGATCGCCAACAGAGCTACGAGGAGGACTATGGCATGAGAGATGAATGTGGCAAGGAGGCTAGAGTGTACTACCCCATCAGATTGAGATTTTCTACTGAATTTCAAAAGGTAAGATTGTTAAGCAAAAAAACAACATAGAGAAGGTCAGACTTGCCATGGAATCCATAAGGAGGAGGTCATTTTTTTGTTGTGTGTAGTGGCTGTGTGACCCTCATTGATTTCGGTAGGTATCGAAGTGTGAAGAGGTCGCAAGGCACAAGTCCTCGGGTGAAAGTTTGAAGTGAATAGAGTATATTCAAGAGGAATGACTAAAAGGATCTCTTTCAATGGTGTCAAAAAAACTGATCTTACAATCTGTGGATACGATGATATTGAATATGTCTTGATAAGGCATGAAACTTTTTTTTATTCATGTGCCATTATCTATTGAGGTGGCCCCTTGCATAATTAAAGTTTTTTCAAGTAAAGTTTCCTAAATCTTTAATTAAAAAAAAAATTGGGGTTTCTTTCAATTGAATAATTTTTCTTTATTTGGAGGAATTAATAATTTGTGTAAAGGGGGGCAATTTATTTTTTTAAAGAAGATTTGAGGTTTGTTTAAATTATTGAAGGTTTTATTCATTCAAGATGAATAATAAAATTGTTGAAGCTTATCTCAATGAGAGTAATAAGCTTGATGGTTCCAATTACACTAATTAGAAGTTTAAACTTCAAACCCTACTTGAGGGACAAAATGCCTATAGAATTGCCACTAGTGATGAGGTCAAGCCAACTACTATAACTGGTGGATCAAATAAAACAATTCAAGACTGGGAGAAAAGGGATATGAAGGCAAAAGTTCTCCTCAAGTTATTAGTCAAAGAATGCATCATCCCTCACATTCAGGATTGCAAGACAATGAATGACATATGGACAATTATTAAAGAAATGTATGAGATCAAGAACACCAGTCGAACTTTGTACCTTAGGAAGAAGATTCTCTCCATTAAGATGGAAGAGAATGAGTTTGTTTCTTCATTCATATCACAGATAAGGGAGGTTAAAGATAAACTAACTGATATCGGTCAAATTGTGGCAAATGATGATCTGGTGACGATTACTATGAAGGACATGACAAATGACTATCAGATGTTTATAATGGGATTGAATGCAAGAGAAAAGCCTCCAGGCTTCGAAGACCTTACCGGGATCCCACTACAAGAAGAGGAAAGGAGGTTGTCTTTCAAATCTCAAAATCTAGATCTTGCATTGATGGAAAAGTTCAAGCCAAAGGGGAAAGCAATGGCTGATCATAGGAAGGGTAACATATCACGAAAAAGGACACCATAAGGTATGACCTCACATAAACATGAATCTACTCCTAAATTCTTTTTTTGTGGTAAGATAGGCCATATTCCTAAATTTTGCCATAAGAAAAAGGCATATGGGGAGAGGTATAAGCAGAGAAGACATGCATGTCATCTGGCTAATGTAGATTAGAATCAGGATGTCAGATTATTTATGGCTAAAATTGCACTAGCTATTGAGGAGGATGAATCAAATATTTGGTTCGTAGATTCTGGAGCCTCCTCACATATGACAGGTAAGAAGCAATGGTTCAAAATTTTTAGAGAATCCAACACTGGAGTAAAGGTATACCTTGGAGATAATAAAGAGTATGAGATCAAGGGACATGGAGATGTCCTTCTCACTCTGCCTGATGGAAACATTAGGAATATATCTGATGTGTGGTATGTTCCTGGTATTAAAAAGAACCTGATTTCTATATCAAAAATTACAGATCAGGATCTCAAGGTAGAATTCTTTAAATCTTACTGTATTATTAAAGACTTGTTAGACCAGATGAAGCCTATTGCTACAGGTATTCGTATAGGAGGACTCTACAAACTAGATGTGAAGAGTACACCATAGCAAGCATTGATGTCATCAAATAAGTCTGTTGAAAACTTGTGGCATCAGCAACATGGGCACATCAATTTCAGTGACCTTTTTCTGTTGCAGAACAATGGTATGGTAGATGGTCTTCTTGTTTTGAAAAAGTTGCATATTTATTGTAAAAAATGTGCATTTGGTAAACAACATAAAGATGAATTTCTTATTGTTAAAGATAGGAAACAGAGGGATACACTCGAACTTGTACACACTGATTTATGTGGCCCTATGCAGACAAGATCGTTAGGTGAGACCTACTATTTTCTAATCTTTGTTGATGATTGTACAAGATTCACATCGGTGTATTTTCTTAGAAATAAGAGTCATGCCTTTGAGTATTTCAAGCAGTTCAGGAACATGATTGATAAGCAGAAAGGAAAGTTCATCAGGATTCTTCAATCAGATCAAGGTGAAGAATTCAAGAAAGGGGATTTCAACAAATATTGTAAAGAGCACAGGATACAACAACAATTATCACAGAAATTTGAGATGAAGCACCTTGGAGAAATGTATTATTGTTTGGGTCTAGAAGTTTGGAGAGATTCAAGCCAAACTTTCTTGTCCCAGGGTAAGTATGCTAAGAGTTTGTTGACTAAATTCAAAATGGATGAGTGCAAGGCCGCATTTGTGCCTTTACAGTAGAACAATAAACTTCAGGTGGATGATGGTTAGAAACATGCAGATGCAACATTATACAGACAGTTCATTGGTAGTCTTATCTATTTGACTACAAGGAGACCAGATCTGGCTTATGCATTGAGTGTTTTGAGTTAGTTCATGACTCAACCTCATGAGAACCATTGGATTGCAGTGAAAGGAGTACTGAGTTATCTGCAAGGAACTTCGGACTTTGCTATTTTGTATTCTGACTCATTTTATGTTAGCTTGACATGTTATACAAACTCTGATTGGGCGGGAAATTTAGATGATAAAAGGTAAATTACAGGTTACACCTTTAACATTGGGTCAGGGGTCATCTCTTGGTGGATCAAGAAGCAGCATACTGTATCCTTATCCTCAACAGAAGTAGAATACCAAGCTATATGTGTACCCGCTTGTGAGGCAATTTGGTTGCGTAGACTTCTCCAAGATGCAAGAGAATAACAGATAGAAGCTACGGTTATCAAATGTAATAATCAAAGTTCCATCAAACTGGCTTACAATCCTGTGTTTCATAAAAACACTAAGAACATAGACACTCAATGTCATTTTTTTGAGGGAAAAGGTGCAATCCAAAGAGATCTGTGTTGAATATTGTAATTCTTGTGATAATATGGCTGATATATTAACTAAGCCTCTAGGAAGACTGAAGTTTGATTTGTTTAGGGACATATTAGGCATGTTTAAGAACCCTTTCTCCATTAAGGGGGAGTGTTAGAATTAATGGAGAATAGTTTATTGTTGTTATGTAGTTGTGCATTCTACTTTTCTTAGTCATTCAGTTCCTATTATTCAGGGATATGATTTGTTGTCCCTAACAAATTGTATCTATTTAATATTGGAGATTAATGTGAAGCCTATGTGGCATTTTGGTTGAAGGAGCTCCTGGCGATCTGCACCTATTAGCTCCTCTTGTGTTGGTTTTCCATTTCATGTCTTCCTTGTGCAACTCTTGACATAAACAATTTATAATGTATTATGACATGAATTTTTTGTAGTAGAGAACTCGCTCTTCTAATAACAACCCGGGCCTTTGGTATATAATGCCAATGACAGTTACAACCTCCAAAAATGCATTAAATACATGCAAAAAACAAAAGAAAAACTCGTGAGGCTCTATATTGATATCAAGGTCTTTTCACACACATCCCTTGTAATAAGTCAACCCATAATTATTAATATCTCTTCCACAGTACCCATTTCCAACAGTGAAGAATACACGACCCCGATGATGTCTGATATCGAACTCCTTAAGAGAAATAATACGCCCGACACTCGGTACCTAGTATTCTTGGCTTCTATTGCCAGAACTCAGCCCTTCTTTGAGATGTAATACACAACCTGTTATTAGCTGAAATTCCCAACTCATGGGTTAACACACAGAGTCTAAATGCATTGTAATTTCGACCAATAATAGACTATGAGACTCAACCCAACTGTAACAATGCAACTCATCACTTGAACAAGAAGCCTTGATAAACACGAGCTCTCCAATGCAACTACAGGTATTTGAAACTCCAATTTATTTTGTATACTCGCACAATGGTCCTCTGTCACCATTGTGAGCACACATTTGGCTAGAATTCACAATCTTGGTACTTAGCTCTCGCACAACAATAAAAAACTCCACCTCAACACCTGGGTATCTTGTTATACCAATATATGCACATGTTTTCTCGAGGAATGGGAATTTAGTCCAATGGCTTTCAACAATATCAGTTCTCAAATGAATTTTGACCCGTGTTCAAAACCGTTTTCCAGAAAAAATCTCAGCCTCCCTTTTTGAAGATTTTTCTTGACCCTCTAATGGGTGTTCCACAAAGGGAATGTTGGTGACTCCCTTAGAGAATTTAGAATTGGCTTTCTTAACCAACGATTCAGCCCCTTTAGAAAATTCGTATAAAACACCCGTGGATAAAATTTGATAAAGTTTGGCCTTCAAAACGTTGACACAGCCCCATTAATACTTTACTACTTTCAAATATTTTAGAGTTGGCATTCACATAAAATAATCAGCCCCTTTGATTGCCTCTGTTAAAAAAAAAAATTGTCTCCTCAAATGAAAGAGTTGGCCTCTTTAACTCAACTTTTCTATGCTCGCGACCCTTTTACAGAATTATTGATTTCCTTAACAATAATAGTTGGGACCATAAAATTTATTTGATATATGTCCCATTTTTAATAATTATTTGATGGGCACCATTCCTCTAAACATTATGCCCAATCATATTATTATTAGGAAAAATGAAAACTAGAACAAATTTGTCAAATGCTTTGTTAACCAAACTTTTTTGTAGAGTGGCCAAGACAAATTTCTCTCAGAATTTTCGAAAGGAAATTTGGGAATTCAGCACTCTACGAAATTACTGAAAATAATCCCAAAACCCTCGAACTATAACCTTTGCAACTGAAAACTAAAACCCACAGGTTAAGCCATGACCAAAGATCCGATAACACACTAATGTCCCCCCCAAAAAAAATGGAACAAACGCTCCACATACAATTACCATTCACTTATAGAAGATTTCCATGTAAAATTTAACATCATAGAACATGCAAATAACAATAATGAGCAGAAGGAAATCTCAACTTTATTAACCAATAATAAGAGTATATCATAATATGAAATAGTTAGAAATAATTGAGAAACTTGAACAGTTACTGCAAACTAGATTTGCCCTGAAAATGTGTCTGCTATAGCACTGGACTTGGCCTCTCAAAATGAAACTACAACCAAGAAGAGCTCGTGTGAATTCTGAATGAATTCCTCAAGGGGAGCTAGGTGCTCGTCCAATCTCTGTAAATTGCCTTAGGGTTTCCATCCCAGGTATGCTACTGAAGTAGAAAACCGAGTTCTCAAAACCTCACCACAAAGACAACACACAAATCCAAGATTTGCTCTAATGGAATCTTCCTCCTCTTTTATAGATCTAATATACCCCTATAGAACCTCCTATTTTATTATTATTTTAATTATGGATCACTTTTCCCTCTTTTATTTCAATTAAAATATTCTTTTTAGTGTGAGAAAAGGGTAAATTGGCTACCATTTCTCCTCGAGTCACTGGAACCCATATCTAACCATCTCATCTTGTAGATCTTCTCGTTCTAGTTCCAACGAGCTATTACACTAAGGTGTTTTGTCAAATATTCCTCTGGAATGCCACCTTAAGCATAATTAATTGAGTCAGGCCCAATAATACCTTTGTTTTTTGAAAGTTGTCAGAATGCATTGGAACGAAATGAAAATTATGTGGATGATGGAATATACCAAGTGAATTCCATCACACCTCATAGAAACTCCACAAAACCCCTCCAAAATCCTCTCAACCCGCTAATGACACCAATCTTCACTTGTGACTTGTCTTCCCCTAACTCTGAAAGTCCATCCTAACCATGTCATAAGGAACACCAGAAAAAGGAACATTACAATTCCACACACCGGAGAAGAAGGTGACCAATTTACAGATCTAGAATCTAGGGAGGGGATGATAGAACTAAGGTCGCCACCTTTCCAAAATAAGAACTCCTCGCCTCTTCCACCTCCCGCTCACAGAATTCCAATCTCATTCACCGAACTGATACCATACCCGACAACATACAATTCCCTCCATAAAACTCTCATTCGCTCATCCTACTCAATCCAAGGTATATGGAGCTTTCGCATAGACTGCCATAACACCTCTCATACACAAGTATTTGTGAGAGAATAGGGAGGTTGGTCCTCATAATGCTAGCTGAGTGGATTTCATAATTTCCCACATGTTACCTTGTTTGCTTGGCTCCTCACCCACATCGGAGAAAAAAATTCTTTAAATTTAAAAAGAGGTACACGTCTTGAATGATTTTAAGTTGTTTAATTCGACTATCTGTGAAATATTTTATTATTAATTTAGGTATCGATGAAATCTTTTATTATTAATTTGGGTACTTGTGAAATATTTTATTAATGTTATTTGCCTACCTTACCCATATGAATTAGAACATCGAAAAAGTTATTAATGCAATGTAAATCTTAATATTAATGAAAAAATATAAATTAAAAACGCTGGTCCATTTGACATTAATCACCATGCCGAAAAAAACACAAAATAAAATAGCTCAATATAAAATATATTTAGGCACTTCAATATAAAATATAAATATAGACAATTATAGTTAAATAATTAAAAATAAAATATAATTATAGTTAAATATGAAATAGTTTAAACGTTTACAAGTAGTTAAATTATAAAATACAATGTTTTATATAGTTAAAATAAAATATAGTTAGTTAAATAGTTTAAAAAATGTATTCAAAAATTACAAATTACCGGATTTTGGCCAAAATATAGAATATAGTTAAAAATATAATTAAATAAAATAGTTATATAGTTTAAAAAGGTTAAATATAAAATAATTAAAGAGTTAAGATATATATATATATAATATATATATATGTATGGGGCATATTAGGGGAAATTGTGGTTTCATGTCCTAAAAAAACACCCAAAAAATAGTTAATTAAAATATATATGTGCAATTTAAATATAAAATATAAATATAGGTTGTTAAATTAAATATAAAAATTATATAGAAAACTTATTTTAATAAAAGTGCCATATATGAGAGGATTTCGATAAAAATTTAGAAATTAAAATCATATATTAATTTTTTTATCAAATCATGTGCTTATAAATATTGTGGAACATAGATAAAAGTAAAGTCACATTAAAAAAAATTATACATGGTATTTTTTATTAATGTCTAATGTGTCCTCTCATACACCAATTTGGTGTCTGGCCATGACATTAAAATTGGATTTTATATATATATATATTGAAGAATATAAAAATGGTCATGATAATTACCTCCTTTATAAAACTATGTTGTCTACTAGCCTCCATCATTGCATAAAAAGTCTATTTCTAGATGGTACATATATGAGGCTCACACAAGTCTCGATATGGATCTCATAATTGAACCATGTTATAGAATATAATGGTCCAATCCCTCCCACAACATCACCTATTGATGGCTCTTGGTGCAACAATGCTACAAAGGTGTCATACTACACGAGGGTGTGATTCAATGTGGCTATTTCCACGTGGGTTTCAAAAATTCTATCCATTACTAGAGGATGATGGGAAATGGGGTTAAGCTTTAATTTTAGTGGATGAGGACTTAGTGTTAGGTTACAACTAGCATTTTTTCTATCTCGTGCAAACCCATGGCACACCCTGTGGAAGTCTCCCATGTCAAATTCATTGACATGGAGTCTTATCCTAAACTCTATCCACCCATAATTTCCTTAAGAAATATAGAGGTACCTCCCTATTATTATGAGAATGTTTATAAATTACCATGAACCATCTATACATCCAATGGTCTCAAAATGGTTGGTAGGTGAACCAATCAATACAAATGTGTTTTTTGTTTTTTTCCCAAGGAAAAAGGCATAATTTTATTAGTGAAAATAAAATTACATGTTGCATTTGCTAAGAACATAGCATCACCAAGTCCGTGATTGGTGATAAGCATAAACATACAAAAAAACAAACTAATATATAGTGTGGAGAAATGTTAAGCTTTTCTCTCTTTCTCTTTCTCAACCTTGTGCCACCCCCTTGAGACAGCGAAGAAGTGATAAGTGCAAGATGATTTCCATCAGATCCTATATTGTCCTTGTCAAAATTTGAATTGTTTGATGAATGCATACATTGTTTCCACTTCATTCCATTGCTTTTGGTATGTCTATTGTTTGAACCTGATTCTTCTGTGGTTCCATGGGTTCTTGAGAGTGATCCCTCTGGGATTCTGGTACCTATGTTGCCTGGTTGTTCCCAAATTGTATGGGATCCCTCTTCTACCTATCCTCCTCCTCTTCCTACTTGGGTGGAGGGAAATTCCAGCCTTTGGGCTGTTTCCCAGTCTTCTTCTTTCTATGGGTGTCTTTGTTTCCATTTGGACACATGTTTCAAATGTGCCATGTTTTCCTGCAAATTCTACATCTAAAGGTTGTGTTCTCATAGTCTAGAATCTGAGTCCAATTCCTCTGTTTATGGATAAGTTAAATGCGGTTCTGTAGACATTTACTGAGATCTACTTCCACACATATCCATCCATATGTGTAGATCCTTTCTTCCAATCTTTGGGTATCTGTCTTAATATATGTCCCAATGATGTTCTCAATGCCTGTGAGAAATCGTTCATCCGAGAAATGGAGAGGGATATCATGCAGTTGGAACCACACTTGCATTCTAGAGACAACCATGGTGTTTGCATCAAAATCTAGGAACCAAGGTGTGATGAAAAGGCTCATTTATCCCTAGAACCATGGTCCATTCTGTAAGATGATGTCTCTTGTCTCCGATGATGGGAATTTTACAATGAAGAACCCTTTTGAGCATAGTTGTATTTCATAATATAATGACCAATTGGTCAAAATCCTGTGAAAATACTCAATGGTTTGAAACAATTGAAATGAAAAATGATGGCTTTTGCTTCAAATGTAGAAAAATGCTCATTTGTTTTTGTGTTGTCTATTTCGTTTAGCCCCCAAAGTGGAAAATCATAGTTGATGGAGATCTAGTGGTTCTCCCTCCACCGTCATGCTGATAACCCTGTGACCCATACGTTGAATACCACACGCAGTTAAGTATCGCTCCAATGCAAATCCATCTACGGGATGCAGGACGCAATAGGGGACTAAAACACCTATCTGTGAGAAATAAAATGCATTGTTCACTGGGGTAAAAGTAGTGCTCTCCTGTTGCAGGGGCATCCACAACCACTGTTGGGTTGTGTTATATTCTTTCCACGACTAACCAACGTAGTGAACCGGGGGGTTAGAAGGGGGGCGGAGCCCCCCCTTCGTTGCGCTGATTGCGTAGCGGGGAGGTCACAGGGGGGCGGCAGCCCCCCCTGTCCGAGGGGTTTGAGGGGGGCGGGTAGCCCCCCTCTACAGGGTTCGGGGCAGCGGTCTGGGAAATTTTTTTTTTTGGACCCTATATTAGGTTGGGTGAACCTACCTATGGTTTTTGGTCCATGGTTTTGGACACGATGGTTTTCGGTCCATGGTATTGGATGCTTCGGCATGTATAAATATGTATTGTAACATTGAAAGGAATATAATGAAAATTCAAGTTGGTAGTCTCGGTTTTGAGATCCAGTGGGAAATCTCTGTGTATATGTGTTTTATGTGTTATGCTCTCGCATTTTTATTTTTTCTATGATTTAGAATTCGTATGTAGGTAATTTCTGTACGAGGTTAAAACCTACAACAACCACTTCACCCATTCCATCTAGTAAGAGCCAACATCTATGGACCTAAGATGATAAAGAAACCGGAAGGGGCAAAGGAATTACGATCTTGTTGCCTAGATTGTAGAGACCACCTTTGAACATTGTTCTCCTTTTTTCTCAAGTTCCAGGTCTCCAACAACCCAATATCCAGTTTTTTCCCTTTGAACTGGTTCATCAGGTAAACCCCTCCCAATAATATGAACCCTCCATTGACCCAGTGCTTCGGAACCTTTGCTGCCCAATGATTTGTCCAAGGGATAGAACATGGCAACCACTCACAAAACCCCATTTTCACACAGAGTAACCCTAGCTATGTTTAGCTCCATTTTCTCTGATAAATCTATTTTTTCTTAATTGGTAAAGGTTGGATGTTTCTTGTGTCATTGAACAATGGGAATTTTTTTTTTTTATAGTAATTTTAAGGTCTCTAATTTGGTCTTTATTTAGACTAGTGCTATAATGTTCATACATCTTAGCTTTGTAATCATAAAAATTAGTTAACAAGCCTTGGGAATTGGAAATGGATGATACAGTTGAATTTAAATAACTTGAAAAAGATAATTGTGAGGAACCCTTTTTTTTTGGAGATACTATTGGCTTGCGTCATTGAACAATGGGAAAAAAAATATTTTTTAGTAATTTTAAGTTCTGTAATTTGGTCTTTATTTAAACCAGTGCTATAATGTTCATACATCCTAGCTTTGTAATCATAAAAATTAGTTAAGAAGCCTTGGGAAGTGGAAATGGATGATACAATTGAATTTAATTAACTTGAAAAAGATAATTGTGAGGAACCTTTTTTTTTGGAGATACTGTTGGCATTATGATATAGATTTCACACTATGACGCAGGTGTTGTCCTTGATGGCAACTCACACAGATGACAGATTAGGGTTTAGGCTAACAGAATGAAGAAAAAGAGGTATATGCAAGTTCCCCATTAACCAAGCCGCATGTACACGTAGGTTTGCAGACCAAAAGGCGCACATAGCGTACACACGCACTTTCACAGAAGGAAAGGCGCGCACATGTTGGAAAACTTAGTTTTGGTCCATGGTATTTTGATCCATGGTATTAGTCCAAGGTATCTTGTCCGAAGTGATTGACCCTAGGTATTTTGGTCCAAGGTATTGATTCTAAGTGGTTTTGGACCATGGTATTGAGTAAGGCCTAAGATTATAAAAGGAGGAGAAGATCATTAGGCAAAGACACTCATGAATTAAATATCTAATGAAGAGCAAGATCTAGAATATAGGTTATTTGGTTATGGTGCACAACTAGATCTGAATCAGGGATGAACCTAAGCGCTTGATGAAGGATAAGTTTTTTTGATGGGTCAAGTTCTTAAGGCTTGAAGAGAAGTATCTTTGTGCAGTTTTGATTTATTATTTGAATAACTGGCACATGTTATAATCTGTAAATATGATGATCTTGGGTATAATTGATGTCTGGAATTGTTGAAAAGTTTAAATCATCATTTAAAGATCTGTATGCAGGTTCACTTTAGCAAAGGCATGTATACACACTGGTTCTGCATATCAAAATAGCATATACGCAGGTTCACCTTAAGAAAGTGACATATATACACAGGTTCGACACATTGAAGTAGTCTATACCTAATAAAATATGCTTTAGCTACTTCTACTTGCTATTATAGTTCTCTGGGTTCTAGCCTAGGTTTTGGTTATTGTTACTGTATTCTGGTTACAACATTCTGAGAAGTGATTGATTCATTCAGTTTTGGTTGGTTCAAAGGAAATTGATGATGCAAATATATTTGATGTTTGATTGATGTTATTGATGGATCTAGTCTGAAAATTTATGAAATGTGGTCCTTGGGAGAAAAGAGAAGGTTGTAGCCTTCTGCAGGTAGAAGCCTACGTATTGGTATAAGATTGCACTAGTATAAAAATTGTAAAAGGAAGTTTCTTATTAAAAAGAAGATAGAGATGATTGCAGCAGGTGGTTTTCACCCACATTGGGTTTCCACCTTATATCTTGTGTTCATGTGTGTATGATTGTCTATTCTGTTTTAATACACTTGGTTAGTGTTTATATGGTTCTAATGCACTGAGTAAATATCAACATATGATAAAATAATTGAATCATAAGTTTGTAGGATATACGCTAGTTGTCTTAAATATAGTTGCGTATACACACAAGTTCCATTAATTGAAGTAGCATATATGAATCTGATTATGGAGATGAAATATTATTGACTTGCTAATATTGATTCACCCCCCCTCTCAGTATTATTTCCAACAATTCGTATCAGAGCAGCTCCTTCAGAAGAAGCTTGATCACTTGAAGGAAGATCTATCATCATGAGTAACTAAGAAAGAGAGGGATCCATTAGACCACCAATCTTTGAAGGAAGAAACTTCATTTATTGTAAGGTAAGGACTACAACCTATCTTCAATCTCTTGGAACAGATTTCTGGGAAATCGTGGAAGGAGGATATACTTTTCCATCAACAATTCCTACAGATACGACAGGTAAGAAGCAATATGAAACCAATGCCAATGTGGTCTGTTGGATACCTATACCAATATGTTTCATATTTCATGATTGGCAAATTCAAATGCCAAATATGCTCTGCTTTGCTGATACAAAGATCCCATATTTCCAAGACAAGGCAAGGTGTGTACATGCCTTCATGTTTACTAAATTTTGATGGATGGTCCATCAGTCTAATCTGGATCATGCCATGTTTCAATTTTCTGTTGTAGAATAGAGAAAGAAGTCTGTCCAAACTGTTTAATCTTGGCAGACCAATAGTTAGGCAGAGAAGCTAAGGTTCCCAACTGCTTAATCTGGGGCCTTGGAAGCCACAAGGGTAGTGCCAAATAGGCAATCAAAAGAAAAAGCCAATGGTAAAGAAAAGGCACATAAGGGTTTGCAAGTCCAAATGCACCCTCCAAGAAGAAACAAAAAATGTTAGGCAAGTAGATGGGTAGGTAGATGGGGTTGCAGAAGTGGTATTCCTTTCAAGCTGAATCTTGCTGGTAAACATAAGGAAAAAAACACAATGAAGCATGTCTAACTTCCCTTTTTTCCTTGTTTTAACACTCATTAATATCCCTACACCAGCTGTGTTTGTGAAAGAATTCAAGGTTTTATGTTGGTTCTGGTTTCCTTTAAGAGCCACATTTCTTGTGCAAAATTCTTTTCATTTTGATCTACTCCCTAAGCTAAGTTGTTTTCAAATAAACTTAGTGATATCACTCCTCATTCACCTCCTCCCTCCATATTAACCCTTAACTTCTATTATATAATTCCATATGTCACCCTTTCCCTACTATTATAACACCATGGTGTATAAACCCCAAGCATTCTATAAATATCTCCCCCTTGGCATTATAGCCATATGTTCACCACTAGGGAATCAAATTGACATCTGGTCAGTTTGAGAACCCAAGCCTTGCCTCATTTTCTCCTTCAGAACTCATTTACCTATTCAACCCTCAATTTTGCCTAAGAAACCTTGGAAAAAACCCATTTTCACCCTTAAACCCGCTCAAAAGGCAAAAATACGTTGAAAACCCACTTTTCCGCCTTATCCTAAGTTTGGGAGCTATGTGTGATTTTATACAAAAATACATTGAAAACCATGCAAATTTGCCGATATCCTAAGGGTCCCAGCGGGCACAAATCCCATGAAAAAATCATTTTTTATTGCCCGCCCGACACCGTATCGTCCGGACAGGTTATTGGCCCGTCGACCGTCCGATCGGGCGCTTTTCATCCAACGGCTCACGTGGATATCGGACCGGCCCCAACGTCTGAAAGATAGCGTCCGATATCTGTCAGAGGGTGACGTCATGCCTCGGCCACGCGTCACCCCCACAGTGTATCAGAGCCCCCTCTGACAACTCCACTTCCGTATCAAAAGCAGTGCGATATAATACCGCCTGCGGTTTCCGATTTCTGCTAAACCGCCTGCCCACGTCACTGCCAGCGTCACTGCTACGTCATCGCCGCATCCGCGCCCCCGTCCACCATTGCTCCACCTATCTGCCACCTCACCATCCCCGTGGACCACTCATAAGCTGCCACGTCACCTGATGACATCATGCTGACGTCATCCAACCCTGACCCCACCCGATGATGTCATGCTGGCATCATCTGAAAAAGGCGCCAATGTTCAAAAAAATCCATATTTTGGCCAATTTTTCGCATTTTTTGCACTTTTTGCATAAACGTCTGTTGCGTCTTCTACATGTATTTTACGACCAAATTCACGCCAACCTATTGAATTCAACCTGGAGACCATCGGTGCGCCAACCCACCTGCACTTGTGACCCGGACTGTCAAGTTTACTAGGTATTTATCCCTGCGAATCCTCTCTGCGCCTGGTTTTGTTTGCAAATCAACTATATTCACTTAAAACACAGAAAAACACATAATTCACTGGCAAATCCCCTGCGCCCAGTTCCCATTTGAAGTTGAAAGGTCGAAATTCACTGGCTAAGCCTTGTTACCAAAGCTTTCACAAAAACCTGTATTCTGTTCGCGTAGTCGTGAACAGGGAACCCGAACCTGCACCTAAATTACTGAGAAGGAGTCTGTTAAAGACAAGCATTTGCCTTTTCTAGTGTTTTATGCAGTATTTTAGTTGCTGCAATTGACCCTTTTTATCCTCTGTTTCTCGGCAAATCACCTCTCCTTCAAAGAAACACTCTTTTTGTTACTCTGCACAGTAACACCAATTCACCTATCAGCTGAGTTTTTAAGTAACTATGGATACACCAGTAGCACCTGTGGCCCTCAATATTGCCCCTTTGAATGCCCCTCAGAGAGAATTGGAGTGGCAAGCTTTAGCAGATTTGGGTTATCAAATCTCAGAGGAATTCCTAATACAAAGCAAGTTCCACCTCCACCTGCTAAATGAATTAAATGCCAAACATGAGACTGGAACAGATGTATTGGGCATTTGGGATTCCTTCCTCCCAATCTTCAAGCTTCCTCAGGTCAATCAATTTCCTGACCTAATTCACCTATGTGCTGAAGGTTATGATCCCACTCAGAGAGCTGTGCTTGACCCTTCAGGCTCAATTGTTTTCTACATTACCCCTGAGGCCATCAGAGAGATGCTGCAATTCAAGACTGAGAAGAAATTGGTTCCTTTGTCTTTGTTTGATCTGATAAATCAAGGAGCTAAGATTACAGAGGCTCAGATCACTAAACTGAACCAATTATATATTAAATCTAATACTTTGCAGTACCCCCCCATTTTGCATGTTTACCTCAACCCATTGGGCAGGGACCTTGCAAATATGATCAGTCCCATTCTGGGTTATAACTCAATTGAATATCTTGATGAAACTGTACTAGTAATGATGCTCATGTTTTCCCCTGGCAAAACTCCAATCTGCTATGACTATGCCACCTATATATCAGACAAAATGCATGAGCAATTGATGAACCTATCAAGGGAAAGGGTCTTCAGATACTCCTCCTACATCTACCACCTAATGTTATACTATCAACATGAGAAATTTTCTTTGTATATGAAAAGAGTGGATGCACAAGGAAATCCCAGGTCAGTAGTGTATTGGACCTCAGTTTTTCACTACAGAGCCTATTCTCCATACACTTACTGTGAGTTTATAGACCTTTTCATCCACCCAGCCATGTCTCTATTCTTGAGCTCACCTCCTCCAAGACTAACCGATGAGATGCAGAGGATCCTTTAGTTGTCCAAGGTATACAACATTGGGGATTGGCCTTTTTACCAAAACTACACCGTTATTAGAATATATGGTTGTGAGTTACCCCCATACAGACTGCCCAAATATGTGCCCATGAGATTTTTTTTCCTTGAATACTTCAGGCAGTTTGGGAATGCTGATGTAAAGAAATTTTCAGGCAAAGGCAAGAAAGCACAGGTGAAGGTAAAAAACCAACTGGGCCACTTTGTTTTGAACAAGAGGGAGGAAGGCTGGCAAGAGGCAGACAGAATGCTAGAAGGCCTTGGCCTAAAGACCAGTTTCCTCTGGAAACCTTATGACCCCAATCACTTCATAACCTTAAGAAGGGTCAAATATAGGCTGTCCAATTATGACCATGTAAGGTTGCCTCACATAGAACAATATGAAAATCAAACAAAATGGAAGAGAGGCACATTAGAGGAACCTGTCACATAAGAAGAACTAAATGAAAGAGCAAGAAGAAATCTCCTTAAGATGGCTGACTTAGAACTTCCTGCACAGGTATTCGCTCTTACAAGCCCTCAAGTGGGAGCAACTTCCTCATCCTCCACAGCACATCAGGAGGCAGTCAAAACTACAGATCAAGCCTCCAGCAAAGGCAAGGAGAAAGAAATGGAGCAAGAGAAGCCCCTTCAGGAAGAACAGGTACAGCAAGAACAGGTACAACAACAACAACAGGTACAACAACAAGAAAAGGAGCAGCCAGTGCAAAAAGAGCAAACAGCAGAGGCCCCAATAGTCACTGAGCAGCAGCTAGCACAAATGGTGCCTCCTAGGCAAGAAACAAGAGTTGAAGCTTCAGTCCTCCAAACCCCACAAAAGGAGGACATAAGCAGGAAAAGGGACAAAGAGACTCCCCTCACAACATCAACAACTCAAGGAGAAAAGAGGCAAAGATTGAACCCTTTTTCAGAAGAAGAAATGCCAATAGGGCAATCTTTGGGCATGGGCCCACCTAGGATGGAGGCCTCAGAAAGTTCCTTCCAGCAGGAACAAGAGAGGGCAGCAGGAGGAGAAGTTAGCTCCTCAAGCCAACAAAGAGGAGGGGAACAGAGCATCAAGCAGTAGTTCAAGGACCTAAAGAAGAGGAATGAGCCCATAAGGTTACAATTATATAATCATTTGTTGAAAATGGCTCCCACCAACCAGCAAAGACTTATGTCTGCTTATGATGTCCATGAGGGCAAGATGATTATGAGCCATTTCATGCCAGTCGTGCAGCATCCACAGTCAGTTGCAGATTACATCAAGACCAACCTTGAGGTCCTTGCCAAGGACATCCACCCGATGGATCAGATTGAATTACACAAGCAAACGGGTGAGATGGTATATGCCTCCTCGGCAGACAAAACATTGGTGAACTACAGGCTAGAAAATAGCCTAAATAATACAACTGCACAACTTGAGTTGGAAAGAGCATCCTCTCAAGCGAAGGACAATAGGATCAAAGCCTTGGAGGACATCATAATAGAGCTTGGGCATGATCCTAAGGATGTCAAAGCAGTGCAGGAGCTGTTGAAGCTAAGGGATGCTGATATGGCAGCACTAAGGAAAATGATCAAGATCCCAGCAACTCTTCATCCCCAAACTGAAGAAGTTTCCCAGCTAAGACAGGACAAGGATGCAGCAGCTATGCTGGTAACACTGTATAAACAGCTCATCCAAACACAAGAGAAGTTGGAGGAATCAGAGGCTGCACTTCAGGCAGCATTGCAACAGAAAGAGGCAGGCCAAACTTCACAGCCTCCTCCAG